>NDFZ01005428.1:170460-207675 GCA_002192655.3 Mamestra configurata
TGTGTGGGGCCCAGGTTCTCAGCACCCACGCGTATGCACTGGATTGGAGAAGGATCACCTTGGTTCACAAAGAAAACTCGCGATTCACTTGAACACTATTTATTCTTGATTATTAACTGAACTTTTACACACAAAAATACAAAAATGTTCTAGACCTATGCATTTTACATGGTCGCAAGTAGTGGCGGGGCTGAACTATCCCAACAATTACAACAGCCAATACAAACAATCTTGTTTTCGGACTATTTTCTTCTGACCAATCAGAGGCGTCCGTCCTCTCGACAAGTCTGTACAGGTTCGTACAAGTTCTGACTTGTCGAGAGCGGAGCTGGTGGTGGATCATAACAAATGCAAAGTAACTACTTTGAGTTTTACAACTAAATAACATTTTACAATTAGAAATTACTGATCACAATGATTTTCTATCCTCTATTTACATGTTTTAGACACTACAATCTTATCTTATGTGCTATATACATGAGATACACTGTCTTTCGAGATCACTGCTGTGTTTATACATAATATGGGCGTCCTACACAATTACTGTGTTTGTACATATGGGGCGTCCTGCACAATGATCATGTTGTGCAATGATGATGTGTCTAAAAAGAAGGTGACTACTGAAAAGAGGACGAATTTATTTATTTATATTTTATGTACAGAGTTTAATAGAGAAGCATGGAAAAAGAAAAATTGACCACAAATAAATAAGGATAAAGACAAAAATATTTTGAAGATTTTATCTTAATGGTGGTTTCACATCCAGTTCAAATGTTCAATGATAAAGCATCCATCGTGTTCCAGCAGGTGAATGTCATCATTGCTTTATATTTAGTTGATGATCATGCTCTTAACGGTTGATAATGGGATGATATAAATCTTTCAACTGGCGAAGCAAAATGCCGCAGGCCATAACAGGCAGCAGCATCTTTAGTGTGAGAAGAGAAGCTTTGCCATTTAAGTTTTCCGCTATAAAGTTAGCAATAAAATTCGTCTTCAAAATATGTCATTTTGTGATTGAGGTATAATGTTTTTGATGGTAATTTAACGGCTTATAGTGATTTGGGACTCTAAAAACGTAACAGTGTTTGACCATGAGATGTTTCGGTAGAGCTTGTCGATTTTATACTTTAAAAATTATTTATCACTTGCCCCATGCTCTGGCTATCATGGAATCGCCAAAAAAATTCAATTCAATTTCCAAACTCGTCCCATTTCCAGTTGAGAAAAGGCCTTTGCCTTGCAATAGAATAATTAAAAGCCCAAATTATTAGAAACCAGACCCCATGAGTCACCAACAACAGAAGAGACGGTTATGTTAGTATGCTTCCAACTATAGATTGTCTTATTATTTGCATACAACGCATAAATATTCTAGCCACGCTCCCAGTCTATAATACCACTGTCGGCGCTTCTGTTCAACGCTGAAAGGACCATTGTCCAGTGCGAGTCCGGAATACCACTCACGTGCTGCAAGTAAATACAACGGTTATGTATTATCACACGGGATATAATCAATAGTTAACTAGTGCTTTCATCTATGTTTAGCTACTCTGTACTCGTACTCTCTACCTATTGTGTACTTGTTAATTCTAGTTCCTGAGTTTTTTAAGGAACCATAAATTTTCTTTTTATTGGTAACCACCGACGTATTGAAATTTTTGGCTTTCGTTTCCGTCTATGTGATTACGAGCAGAAAATCTGGGCACGCAACTATCATGTAAAGTCAAGGAATGCTGTCGCTGTTGCCAAAATTGCCATCACCATAGGAGGTTGTCATTGATAAACTTCAAAACGTATATGATTGACAAGCGCTCCCGAGATGTTGAGTGGTTTCCAGGATTCTTTACATTTTCACTCTTCGTTATTTGCAGATAGAACTTGTCGTCACTTGGATAGAGCCTGTTATCGACGAAATAAGCACGCTAAGCAGAAAAAACAACAAACTCACATTTACACCTGCATGAACATAGGACCATTCTTATCTTCACAATAATAACATGGCTTGCGCAGCAATGAACTGGTTGAATTTGCATCGGCTGTTCTTGTTCTCTTTATTTTGCCCGTAATTTGCTATAGTAGACTTTCTGAGTTCTCTTGTGTTAGCCTCGTGTTTGATTAGTAACATCGGAGATTATCAGTAATATGTTGGCTTATAGGCTTTCGTGTATTAGCTGATATGGGAGCATGTGTTAATTATATCGTGTCTTGTTTACCGTGGTTTCGGTGTTTGATGTTCTGAAGCCTTGTTTACGCTGAAAAGGAAAGTGGTGGATAAGATTTGTAGGATGATTAATATTACTTGTTTATTCACCACTATGATCTGGCAGCTTATTACGCCCTATGCCAGTTCAAGGTCGAAGTAGTATCAATTTACCAGAGACATACGGTCGACTGTTTTTATAGCATTTGCCACAGGAATTAGCCATTTTATCAAAGTTTATCAAGACGAGCTCGTGGTGAAATAATAACAAGCAGGTTTAAGGGTTAACAACGCTCGCCGAGGTCGGGCCATAGATGGGTGGCCATCCGTTCTAAACCAATTCTACTCCGTGCCTCGGAAAGTATTAGAAGCCGCTGGTCCACACTGTTATTTGAACATCAGTGACAGTTGCTACGGGTAGTCAGAAGTCATAAAATCAACTCCAGTCTTAGCAAGAGGTATTGGAATACCCAGTTACTGGGTTGTGGACTTCAGATAACTATCTGAAGTCCAATCTGAAGTACTAACTAGTCGCTTCATGTCAAATACTGGTGTAGACTGGAATTCGAACATAATTCGGAAAAGACTAGGCGGTTTGATTTTTATCAAAATATAGTGGATCGACACTTTGAACAAGTAACGGCTCATATAAAACATACTAACAAGACAACAACATTCGCAGTCGATCTGACATTCCAGACCATTAACACACCATTTTCAATTTCGCTTACTGATCCAACAGCAGCAACTTCTTAACATTCCACCCCATAAAACGTGATAGGATACTAACAAAACTATCAATCCGTAACTAGAAATAAAGAAGTTAGATACATCGGAACGTTTTATAAGAGCTACCACAACAGTTTGAGCTCCTATGTCAAAGTGTCGTGGATACGTACGATACGTAATGGCGGCGCTTTACTACCTACCAGTCGTTTAACCTCGACTTGCATCTGTAACACGATTGCTTACGAATCGCAGTTGGTTTATAGCCATGCGAATAGTCCGGGGAGTAAATTGAATCCACGACCTAAGAAGATTTTTTTATTTTATTTACAGGGTACGGCAAGAAACACAGTTTTGGAAAGTTTAATGAAAATCTAGCTATTGTTTTTGTTCGGTGAAGTTATCGATATCAACTAGGAAGTTAAGATGAGAACATTCTAATTCCACTTCTTTTACCGAAACCAGATCATATACATATATATTGTTGTCAAATATTTCATCCCTTTGAAAAATCCAAACAACACAATTTAACACTACATACATATATAAACTATCCTTCAGAAGTAACATTACAAGTTAAGCCCGCGAAAGATAATAAAAGCACCTCATTTAATCGAAACAAAATAATAACATATTCAAGGATCTTACAACGCCGACAACCACATCCAATCCAGTCTAGATTCCCTTCCAAGATAAAATGTCTATAAACAAGTAAAAAACCAGTAAGTGCGTATTGAATTTACATAAACGGAAAGAACTTCGTTTAACGTCTACTAAATGCTACTTATCCTTACGTGGAAGGTTGAAAGTCGTACTAAACATTTTTCTGATTGAAAAGGAATTCTGGAGACTCATGCGGCATGAAGTAAAAGATTTAATTGTAAGTGTCTTGTTTACGACAGGCCTAAAAACAAAGAATTATAAAGACTTATTTTACATGGTCTCACTACACCATTATTATTTTTAGCAATGTTAAACGAATGAATAAATGACTTATGACAGCAGAACTACATTCGGACAAATGATTCACTATCTTTTTTATGCAAGTCTTGATAGAGTAAATAAGTTCTTGATACCATCTAGTATACAATCATTGTTCGCATCATCGCTTACTATATAGTAACTGAATAAAACATACCTGGTAAATGGCCTATCAAATTTTAAACGGTCATCTTTGCCAATACCAACTGCAATAGGTATCTCAATCGATCACGTTTTCATATGATGACTTTACGTATCATTGCACGTTTTTCCTGTCATCCGGGAGAAAACGATGTAGTATCATGTGCCAATAATTTCACTGCTCGTCTAACTGGAACACAGCAATCATGCTTGATGATTGGTAAAAATATTAGCATCATCGTCTTCAGTAAAGTAAGCTTATGTGTATGTTTTTCTACTGCCAAGAGTTTTTGCATCGTGCTTCATCCCGAAACCTGAAACAGGGAATGTTCTTCATTTATTTCCAACAACCTAGGAGTCGATATAACCTTCTACAGGTATTATCAAATCACCGTTACAAGACCATGGATAAAACGCAATCAAGGCAATTTATCAGGTTTTGATATATTCAGTGCAGTGTATAAGTCATCTGTGGAGAAACAGGTTACCAAGCTCGAAGGCTATAAGATAGAAAACTGTCACTAATTATGCACTGCAATATTTAATCCTGATACAAAATGATTTAAGCTGTGTGAAATTTAAGATGCCAGAGGAGGTATGTTTTATTATCGACTTGTCAGCTTATGTCTTTACTACAGGTAGGAGACTTCATGATATAAAATTATAGATCATGTCAAATTCAACACGGATCGCAAATCATTTGGTGAACAAAACATAACTGTATGGAAAATGTATACCAGTAAATTGTCTTAATCGCATAATATTCTGCACCAACCTAGGTCAAATTGATGGTGATATGAACAGAGCTCTTGAACTTGCCTAAATATCTACAGAGCACAGGATAATAATCTCTGACATGACAATAATTGTCAACCGACAATACAATAACATCCTTTGCACGAACATGCATGACTTAGTATGTGAAGCATGTGCAAGTACAGACAATATCTATAGAAATTCTAATACAACCGTAGCATCGTCTATAACAAAGCCCACTTACAAATCACTTCGACACCCACCATATAAATTAAAGTTTGCACGCACGACTATAAATAACTACAACGGTGCTCCTATAACACTAAGCTTGATATTATTATAGTTGGGAAGTTGGTGTGTATGTTTGTAACTCGTATGATATGAATAGCTGAATAGTTGTGGATCATTGTGTAACAATAGGCAAAATTTACTCTAGATTGTAGATGGTAATATAATGGTTTGTGACTCAAAGAGCTTTTGGCATTGGGGCAGCTATATTATGGACACCAGGCGTAACTTGAGCTATCTCAAGTTTTTGCATTACGTCGTCGTTCAACAAATTGAGTTCTCCTTTCTTTCTTCTTTTGACATCGCGCCTGTAGTATATGCTGTCCAGCTAGCGTACTCGTAGCATCTGCATGATCACCAAAAAAACGGAAGAAACGATAAACAAAATTCCAGACTGTAGAAAGATTTTTACGGAGCGATATCAATATAACAACTATTAATCATTTTCGACCTCGAATCTAAGACCATGTAACAAAGCGTTAATGTTTAAGAGTTTTGCGAAAAAGTTGATTATAAAATAAATATGTTTGCTCACTAAAGTGCTTGCTGTTGCCAAAGAAGAAATATAGTCGGATTTAGTATGTTGGCATATCTTCGATTATTATATTACCAAGCAAAGTCGCGGGCTTTGTTCAGACTTAAACTTACAAGTGTAAAACTCAGTGCACATTATAACAATCTATACAAATCGAGTCTTCCGGATTGTCGCGCTCATTGTGGACACAAGCCGTTATGAAGTCGACTTGTGGACCTATGCAATTTGCGCAAACGCTTTACATACGAGACCATTCCGACTAACGGGTATCGTATCCGCCCTAGATCTCGTTTATATGGGAAACGTTATGTTTTATGGTTGCAGAGTATTGACCAATAGTGCTGAGTAGATTTTTTGGTGTCAAAAATGGTTTGAAACGCAAAACAAACGCAATAATGGCTTTGGAATGTTCTACTGTTGTCACGTACGCAAACAGTGAAAGCAAATAGTTCTATTTTCTCAGTCAATTTTGGACTTTTGGATAGCACTTCAGACTTATTTGTTAATTAACCATAGGAATCCGATAAGACGAGCCAATTCAGGTCATTAGTATTTCTCAGATTTTAATCAAATAAAAATGTTCAGGATGTAAAATCTTTTTGTCTGTTCTGTTCGGAGTGGATCAGGTTCGTGATTTCATTAAATTTAAAAAATCAAAACATTTGAAAGTTATTGCAATCTTATCCCACCTTAAACTTATATCCTTCTTTACAAAAACAAAGCTACTAAACCTAATACTCCTTCAACTACAACAAACAGTGGATAGAACGCGAAAATGAAATGCCTGCTTTACAAACCAATTTAGTTGTAACAAGCGTATTGGTCCGTTTCAACTCTGTATCCAATACCAATTTATTTTATTGTACGTAATCGAATGTCTATTGTCTTCGTTATTGTCGGGTTGCATGTACGACTATATCACCTCAGTGAGACATGGAATTTAATGGGCTTGAAGTAGGTACCTATATAATATTGTATGTTTATGTTATGTACATATAGCTCTCGTGTCTCATACTAAAACGCAACCTCGTCTATGGGTACCATCTCGTTAACCAAGTGCGTTATTTTCAATAATCTCTGAAATAAATAAGGGCTTTTCTCTCCCTGTTCTGTTGTGTCTTCACTTTGTTATTCACAGCCTGAACTAAACTAATTTTTGAGTCACCAATGAATCTTCTAATAATCCTCCTTCCATCCACATATAGAAATTATATCAACTCCATTGCTTCTTAAACACAACATTTTATTAAAATCAATTTGCATATGCACTAATTAAATTACTGTCCCATAATGTATCAGACACACTGCAGAAAACTAGAGCGGCGCAACGACTGTTAACGTTTATTATAACGGTATATAAATGTTTCTCCTACGTTTTATATTTAACAGTAGTCGCCATTTTATTTCCGACGCAAAAGGAGTGTTCGTAGAAATCCTAATGCGGTTATTCCGGGTACAACCTAATGCTTGTCGATGGCAGTAACGTTACTATATTACTGAAGAATTACGTACTTGTGTCACTAGAGTAGCGTTAGAAAGGTTTTCACATGGATTTGTTAATAAAACACTGTTTGCTGTATATGGAAGATGAACATCACAAGGTGCGTATATCTTACTAACCGAGTATGGTAAACTTGAGATTTGTACCTTTAGTAGCATTGAAGTGTGATGTCTAATAAGTCAATGTGGTCCAGGACTACTTTGTAAATAAGTATCTAGCAGTTATGTTAGTCGTTGTAGTTTAGTAAATTAATAATATATACTTTTAGTAGGTATAAGAAAGTTCCTAGACTATATGAAATTCCATTATCCAGAATATTTGAGATTGACCACGAGACATTTCGGTAAGTCATGTCAATCCCATATATTTTGGACTTTTTGAGAACCGTGAACGCTGATCGGAAGCTACTTCGTCTAGAGTCCCAGGATTTAGTTAGAGTATAGAAAGAATGTTCTTTATTTTGTAGACCACAAGTTGCAGAAAAGATAGATGAAGAAAACAGACGGTCGATACTGTAAACATGTTAAAGTGAAGGCTTGGGTGAAGTGATCACGTGACATCTTGATTATATGGATTGGCAGCTCACCTCGTGATCATTTTACCCAAGCCTTCACTTCGACATGTTTACAGAATCGACCGGCAGTACCATTGAGCAAAAATATCTTTTCATGGCGCAGATGGTCATTTTATTCATTTATTTTCAGCCTGTTTTGTCCCACTGCTGGCCAAAAGCCACATAGTCATTACTAAAATAAAAACACAAACCTAGGTATGCGTCATCTGCTGACAAAAGCTTGATTGACCTAATTTATACACACTTCTATTCGTCTCATAGACAAATGCATTATTCTTGTTCTAGGTGGGTGGTCAAATAAACTATAAAAAATAAAATACAGTCGGAATTTTTATTGCTAAAGTGAGATACAATCGCATGCCATCACATTTGGCAACGATACTCTGGTGTCGGTTTACTATTTCCATTTAATCGCTTACATTGTTAATTCGACCTCACACGTTATTATTAATACGTAGTACGTAGTGCTGTATTTAATGTTACTGTAAATTGTTTGTAATTCTTTGGTAAAGCTTGCAGCTATCTGTTTTCATGTCAAATAACACATGCATCACTGTCAATGGTAACTTAATTTAAATGTGTTTAGGTAAATTAGATAACTTAAGTTTATGGGCAATTCGTCAATATTAGTTATTTTGGCAACATTTTTGCCATAATAATAAATTCCTGAACCTTAGTCCATATAGGTACACAGGAATTCTTTTAATTCAATGGTAATCTTTCGGGACATGAAAGGCAGTCTAAAATATGAAAAAAAAACTGCTGATCAGTGCATATATAAGTGTTAACTCGACATGAAATATTGTAGGCAACACCAGATTTATACAAAAGGGATAACCTATGTTTTAAATGACACTGAATTACTATTTGTACAGCAAATAGTTTAAGCCGGTCAAGTTCCCGGTTTAAATCTTCCATCAAAGAACTTGTAGATAAATACGTAACAGCCATTTAAAAACTCATGCAGTTTCTATCACATTAATGGCCTTGACTATCGCCAGGGTTTCTAGGCTTCAATTAAGCTACAGCCGATCTAATCCAGACACCTCCTTCAATTCTTATCGCTCAAACTTCAAAGCACGTTTACATTATAATTATAACTTGGACTTTATCTCAGTAAAGTGATCATTTAAGTACAGTAACTACTAATCAATAACCCTGGGGGCTCTTATAGGGTTGCTACTGAAGACTACCGTAGTAAAGAAAACGGGTGAAATGATCACGCGAAAACTTCTTGGTGTTAGCACCAGTTGAATAGTAACAGCTATCTAAAATTCGTCTTTCAAAATAAGAATGGACTCAGGCATTGAAACGTCAAGATATTTTGAACTCTACTTCGTATTAAATAGGACTTGAGCTGAGTTTTTAGACACGAAATTTATTCCTTATTGACCCAGACTTTATGCAAGAAATTCAACACTTATACTTAAGAAGATACCCCTTCCAATGTCTTCTTACACCTTTGGTGTGACAACCCTAACCCCAAGTACTCTAGTAGATTGCAAACATAGACTACGGCCAATTCCGTTTAATCATAATGGGCGATTCAGTGTAATGCCTTCATCGGGCACCTGCGTCAGTTCTTGGTGGTCCCGTATGTTCGGTTAAGGTTCCTTTGTTATCTGATCCTGTGCAATAAACTAGTAGGTAATAGCACCTACTATAAAGTAGGCTTTGTATGCGTGAGTTGTAGAGCCGTTTATTTAGATTCCTGTTTTATTAGCGGTGTGGTGAAAAACTGACCTCGATTTTAATTTTCATTCAAAAGTGAATACTGACAAGCTGACTAGATTTCAGTCTTCACACTTTGAGCTTATATAGAAATCCCTACTTAAGTTGAGTTCAACGTAATGTACTTTAGTTCGGTGTGGTAAACACTAAAGTCACTTGAGTGCTTGCAGGCATGAAATAAAAATAATGGGAGCAAATTGTTGTATAGTCGTCACAACTAAATAAAATCATTGGCAATGGCAGTAAGTCGAATTACAAACAAATGAAATAGGCCGTAAAATATTCATGAATTGCAATCGATGCGATGTTATTATGTATAAGAAAGTGAGCAATGTTGAACTTTTTATGATGATTCTGTTATGTCACGAAATTGTGTCAGTTGACTATCGTGACTTCGTTAGTCGCTTTTCTTTTGTTATGTATTTGTTGCACTTCATAACTTCGTGATTATAATATCTATAATAGGAAATAGTTGTCATATCGTGAAATGCATGCAAAAATGTATTCTTTCGTAAACAGTGCATAATTGCAATTGCATATACTTTTAGTAGCAGGAACAAATTTCTTATGGTTTTTGATTTGTAACCTCTTTCCTCTGGCTTTCCTGCAATCTGTGGAAGTGATTTCGTGAAATGGGACGGAAGTGTGTAACAGGAAGCTAAGAAAGCGCGCGCTATTTAATTTGACCAATGAGCGCGCCCTATTCGATTTGACCAATGAGCGCGCGCAGTAGTCGAGTTGGCTGTTGGACTTTTAAAGTTAATGTTGCTTTTTACCAAGGTGAGACGTCAGATGTTACACATCCTATGCGACTACTGTAAGACTTGCTCGTATTAAATTCCCGTGGTGTTAGGCATTTATTTACCCGACTTTCATGGCCACATCAAGTTAACTAGTCTTAAAATATCATATCTGATAAACTCTTTTATTCATGTTCCAATATCAAAAATCTAACCTTCCTAATAAAGTCATCGAAGTATTAAAGTTCTGATAAGTTTGAGTTGCCGCGTCTTTTTTATTGATCTTTGATAACTTAGAACCATTTGAATATCTTTAATTGATATTCTAATGACGTCACGTGGATCTCGTGCATCTTTATAGGAAAGATAGTAATACAAGAAGAAAATATGGTTCAGTTATGTTGTATTTCTCCATCATTTTTAGGATTCAAATAAAGTGGTTAGTAATGTGGTTACCCATCCACAAACCAACTTCAGCCATCGTAGCTTAGCTTTCATCGACCCATAAGGTTGGTTTTACCTACTTAGCGACGAGTCCTTTTTTTATCGTGTCGCAATCTTTGTCCTAGTAATAGATAGATGTCTTCCACTATAAGGCGCGCAGTGGAGTCTGCACACTCTTATTGACTAAAACCACACGGTGTTCTGCAACTACCTTTGGCCGAGTCTATGAGAGTACTTGCGCATTTCATTATGCTCCCCCGCCTATTGCCACGAGTCCAAGCCCGGCCCGGCTCGGCTCTTGATTCATTGACATCATTCATCAGCAGATTATCGCCCGCATACATAATGCTACTTTAAAAAATCCACTTTTAATCGACATTAATCACTAACCGTCTTTACCGATAACCTCAAACAAAAATCAATGCCTAAACATTGTGATGACGTCACGCATCGGTGGGGTATATCTTCAAGATTACGGCCGGTAGCCGCGCTTGGGTGGCGCGCGCGCTGGCACGCGAGCGTTGCGCGCGAAGCGTCGAGTTGGGCCCGCCTCCTGCGAGGGCGTCAAAGATTATGAATATTGGAAGATGAGATTGCTACGTTTTTGGAGGCGTGAGTTGGAATGGGTGCGATGTTTTGAATTTTGATGTTTCTATCAGTCTTGGTTAGATTAGACTTGTGAATAAGTAAAATATAAGAAGTAAAGTGGGAACCAGCTATAGGTTAATTAATAATATGTTGTGTCAGCTCAAAGTAACCAGTAAGTGGGTATCTCAGTAATTTCAAAATGAAACACATACAGGTAAGTTTTTAAAGCATCTATGTCACACAACGATCTTGTTTTGAATGACTTGAAATATATTCTCTCAGACATGTACCGTGTTACCCAGTTAATGGGTTGTGGAGGTCTGGTACTCAGCCGCTCCACGTAAAATACTGTAATTCAGCTGAATCCGGTTTGACTGGAAGCCGACCCCAATATAGTTGGAAAAAGGCTAGGCAGATGATGATGAGACATGTAACCAAAGTCAATAGTTAGGTTACTATCTGTTTACACTCAAATAGTACAACAATACAAACAATTAGAGAGGGATTTTCACATGCCATGCTGCAGTGGCAATAAGGTATTCAGTCAAGTTGATAGTACGGTCATCGAGGCAGAACATCAGCAATACCCGGAGTTTTGTACCCTTTCCATTATTATAATCTTTGGCAAGTCACCGCGCAGACAGGCCGCGCACATCTCCCCACCACTGCGCGGACGCAAAGAGCTTCATCTACATAATTACTCCAAGCTCATTGGTGACTATTAACCTCATGATAATTCATGAGCCCGGTGTTTAATTAATAACGTATCATGTGGGCTGTCAGATAAAACATAACGAAACTTGATGGTTTTGGTAAAAAAAAATATATGTAGAACGCTTTGGGTAAACTTCCTTATGATGTTCAACAGAGGTGAATGGAATTGGTCTAATAAAAACATGTCCAAGACCGACACGGTGTTTGTTAACATTTATTTTTATTTTAACGCCGACTGGTTTAAACAATTCCTTAGATTGTTACCTTTTAATATGAAAATAATGAATGTCAAGGACCGTTGCAAAGTCGAAATTCCAATTACTGTTACAGAAATAGACGAATCGTTTTATTCGTGTGAACTTTTGCCGACTTTGAATCTTTTATGCTCTCCCACGGCTTTTCGTCACTAAAAATGTATTTCTACTAAGACTGAACAAAAATCCCAAATGAAAAAAAAATATGATAACTGACGTTCTTTATAGCTTCAAATTTGTTGTATACAGGTGTTTTGTAGTCCAGTACGGGACAGTTGTTCTACATATCTCATTTTAACCAATGCTTCTTGTGTTTAAACGAACTGAGGCAGATATTGACCGATCAACTAGCGTTAGCAAAAAAATTGAGAGAGGTGCTAAAATGTGAAAATAAGCTATTGCTGTTTAGGCGTACGATTAGAGCCCTTAGGGAGCCTTTAGTTTGAGTCGTATGTACACAATTAACTAAAATGCAAGTACAGTAATACACAGTTAAACAAGGTTATGTGCTTCAAATCTCGCGTGCAAGGTACAGGTGTAAGCGTTCCATTACTTGCATTATGCAAGTTATTAACAACTTGTAGCTTGCGTGTTACCACTTATAGGACGTAAATTCAAAACTATTTATGATCTAAATTCAACCTCTATAAGAAGCTAATTGAGTTACAATTTGATTGGTTACGGAAGTCAAAGGAATTGCATAACACTGGCCTGATGTTGGCAAAAGCAACCACAGAAGGACGGAGTGTTAACAAAAAAAAATTCAAGCTGCCTCTTCATCATGAAACAGGTTGCAATGTCTATTTGCTACTTCAGATGTGCCACTGGGGTCTTAAACATATGTCCGTTGTCAACATGTTCACTACCATAGTGGCTGGCCAATATTTCGACCATGATTATGAGCTAGTCTTTTTCGATCATGTTGAAATAAACAAGCTAGCTGCATTGCCATTTGATTGACAGCAAAAAGCATTGTTTATTGTCACCATAATTTAAAACACGTCCGATAAGTCCATAAGTAAGTAATTGTTTGTCCCAACATTATTTTAGGAGCAGACAGTGCTCAGACTTCAATGATCTAAGTAAAGTTGGTTGTAATAGCATCATTCCGATAACAGTTGTCGCGGAGATAGCCATTTGACCTCCGCAATTCTTCTGTAGATATAATCTCGACAATCAACAGTAAGAAATTTCAAGTAGGCTGAGCTAATATCCGAATTTGAGATGATCAAATAGAACCGCCTGAATACCTTCGAATCTGAAAGTCCGATCTCAATCAATAAAGTTTAAAAGTCCAATAGATTTGTAATAAAGATCAGTAGTGTTCAATAATAGGGAGCAACGGTAGCTCGGTGATAGCTGCCGCAACTTAGAAGTTGTAGGTTGTGTTGAAACCCAAGCAGACACTTTTCTTTTAGTAAATTATTTCTCCTCCCTCTCCTCTGGTATCGAAATGGCCAAGGAAAAGAAAAAAATATCATAGAACAAAAATATTTTTAAAGACAATCATGTGATATCCACCAATCCCATTCTGGGCCCGCGTCGTGGATACATGTAATTTATTGCTCACTACCTTTCTCAGAAGGCCGGCCTGTGTACTAGCAGATGGAACATTTAGGCTGCATATGATGCTCAAATCAATAGGAACATTAAAGTACTAATCTTACTAAGAAGGTGTCTGGTAGAACGATTGATATTATAGTGGTGCATGCATATGTTATGTGCATCAGCACAAAATGCATACAGTGTATGTTTTGTGTATTATCAGTGTTCCGGAATGTTTGATAGGTAAGCAACTGTAAATTCTATGTTGTTATGTTGCGATTGAACTGCTAATCATGTGCTAAGCTGTACACTGCATAATATACGACTTGTCCCTAATTATTTGCGATAGTATTTTCACAGCATGCATCACATAAAGTATATCGAAATACATTTAAATTTGCCATAATTTCTTTAGTCACTTTCTTTCTATCTATATCCTCTGTTGTTACTTCGAATTACCTACATATCTAACCTCTTCACTTATACACAACCTTTCACTCATCTATCCATCGTCTGTATCGTAGGACATACGACGAATAAAATATATAGTAAATGGTTTAAATTCGAATTATTCTAGACTATTCACTAACTTTTGTTCCCAGGCATTTTCATGCAATCATTACCAGGCAGTGTTATTTAAAAAATAACAGTGTTAAGTTTATGCTCGTAAGTGTTTATTTAATTAAGAGCGTGTTCATCTGTTTTAAAACTGACTGCCTCATTAATGCAGTTTATTATCTCACCTTTGTTTATATTTTACTCGTAATAAACTCTTTTATTGCTCACATCATACACCTAATTATACATTAATATTTCCAGAGCTTGGTTACTTTATGTTTAAAATATGAAGTTAGTTATTTAAAAAAAATATTTGACTCGTTTAATGTATATATATTTGAGGTGGGGTTGCTCATGACTAGTCTAGATAAGAGGTGGCAGAGACAAAGTCGACGATGGAGTGGGCTTACCCACAAGAAGCATGTTCACTCTAACTTTGTAGAGATTAGGGCAAATCAATCTAGCTAGCACGTTCCCAACTATGTCTGGATTGAGTTCCAGTCTTGGTGGATGCAGCTGAGTACCAGTATTTTACATGAAGCAACTGCCTATCTGCCCTCCACAACCCAGTAACTGAGTAACACGTTTCCCCTTGGCAAGACTGGAGTCAAATTTCTTGACTTCTGAAGTTCTGACAACTCGTAACGATTTTCAAACATCTACAAATGACAATCAGGACCAATATAATTACATAAAATACAGACAAGCAAATACAAGAGTGCCAATTCTACTAATTTGTTCTAAGTGAATAATTTAATTTTCACATTTTATTCACATGTATTTTTATGAATCTGTTGTAATTTAATAATTAATGGTTTTACCACTGTTTTTTGTGCTAGCGGTGTTAACCTATAAGATAAATAAAAAAAATGAAAAAACAATGTAAAACAATGAAACAAAATTTCCATACATTTTGACAGATTGCAACTGACATGCAAACCGAACTTTGTGTAAAATTTAGTAGAATTGGCTCTCAGAACAATTTCCCAATTCAAATAAGGTACTATAAATTCTATAGTAATTGATTTTATTTACCTTCAGATTTACGATTGTCAAGTATTTTTCGCAATACCGATTACTAAAACATTCGCTCGAACATTTAATTGTAAGTAAGTAGGTTGTTCCGTAGCAATGCTAATCGCTGTGAACAGCCATTATTTCCATGTCACTGATTTTGTATGGATTGCGTAAAACAAATTGATCGCGCCGTAATCTCTTGGTCGTGTGGCAGGGACCTAACATTTACCTACTCTATGTACACAGGAAAGAGATGAGACGTAGGTCAACATAGAATACCAAAGTCATTTGCTGGCCAGGAGATTATTTTCAAAGAATATTGATCCTTATTCTAAAGGATAAGGGAAGATTTCGTTTTGAAATATGGAAGTGGTTGTTGCTAGTTCTCACAGGTATAAAGAACTTTTTGTTATAGTTTTCTGTTTTAATAAGGAATTTAGAGATTCTTTATTCTTTAATAACAACCCAAATTGGGTGTGAACGTTTTTTGTGTGTTTATTAATAGTTTTTGAGTTGTTTACATTAAATTTTGTGAGGTCTTCGTGAAATTGTAGCTATTAAGGTTGAAGTTTGAGCAAAAAAATTATTTGCTGAGGCTAATTAGGTTAAAAAAGATTTGTGCAAAGGAAATGGACTCTAATAACATGTGTTAGTAGTATTTTACGAGCGGTTTCGAGCTATTAAAAGTAAATTAGCTTATTTTGTCGGCGTCTCGTCTTCCTCGTTCCTTTTCTTTTATGGAAAGGAAAGGTTCGGTTTCGCAAATATTACTTTTGAGTAAAAAGCTGAAACTCGTTTGTTGAAAGGGAATTAAGGATGTTATTGAATTGAGTCTTCTGATACTTCGAAGATGAGGTGGTATTTCAGCAAACCAGAGATTTACCTGATTATAGTGAGTTCCTTATCATTTGGGGACCAAACCACTGTTGTCATTTAGATACGTTTGAGGGTTTTCATAAATATACCTATGCTTAAAACTTACGAATTAGTGTATTCTCCCAGCACGACACGTGCCAAGATTCTGTCAAAGAGGAAGTCACTGTTTTATCTAGCTTTAAAGTGTCATATCATCATGTGACAGTTTGAAGATATTCCTGTGACCATCTAAGCCTCGATTAGACCTTCTAGTTTTAGACCAGCATTAGCCCGCCACACATTCCCAAACACTGCAACTCCTGAAAGCCAGAATCTACAGTGGCAACCACCAGAATAAAACGCACGAGTCAGAAGCTCGACGCATCCCGGAGTAACGATTTAACTGTCTTGGATCCCGCAATTTCCTTGATTCCCTCTGTTCAAGCAGGAGACAGAATTGAGCTAGGCCAATAGGCACCAAAGGACATTATAACTGGGTTAAGCCCAGTTGCTAAGCACCACGGATTATACATTAACACTAATACTAATGGGTCCTAAATTGTGAGCTACTTTTGATTCCAGTAATAGGTATGGCAAAATCGCTTGAATGCACGAAAATTTGTTTTGGTTTTTACAAGGTCCGTATAGTAAACAACTCCAGATGTAGCCTGAATACAATCTTACATAATATTGCGTTCAGTTTGCCAAAGAATACACTCCCATAAGATATGATGAGCGGATTGTTCGTATTCAATATCAGATGTAGAACATTGCCAAAAAGGCGATGCCACAAGCTTAAAAGAAAATAATTTACTATTAAAGTAAATTAGACCTGCATTAGCTAATCCTTCCTTTACAGTCATTTATTTATACTTTACGTGCAGTCGTGATACACGGGCGGACTTAATGCAACAAAACATTCTGTACCAGTCAACCTTAGAGTTAAAGACTGCACTATGATAGGTGTACAGCAAATAAATAATATAATAAAATGGAACTTAGTTTCAGAACGGATAGGTACTAGTCATTCACTGTCCGTAGGCAGTACAGCCTGCAATCACAAAACAATCAATGTCCAACAAAGCCATAAACTTAAATACAGGCACGCAGTCACGCATTTCCAAATTAAAACTATCGAACGACTTGCATCACTCAAATTGCTGGGCTCTAAAGGCGGGCTCTAAAGGTGGGCTTAGGGTCTTAGGGCCTTTGTCGGCACAAAACAGCACAGGTTGTAATTTGATAAAGTTGGGCCGCCTACAATACGGACCTTTCTTTGGGGTTGCCCACGCAACCTTCGATTATTGCAGGATGTTTGAATTTTTGGTTTGTGGATGCGTCATTTTTGATAAGGGTGTTTGTTTTAGTTTGTGTGGGAATTTGAGTATGCAAAGTTTAACCGTGGTACATGAACTTACTGTATTTAATTTTTTTTTTCATTTCACATTGAAATGCAAGAGGGACTTACTATTGAATACTGTTTAGTTTCATCGCAGTTAATATTCCACTTTATTTCACTCAAATTCAAGTAACAAATTAAGTAATCAGATGGTTGATTACTTAAAAACCCGAACGTGCAAGTATGCAGTGTGCACCACTCAAAAGGAAGACATTTCGATATCGGATGCCGCCTCCACCGGTCTCTAATTCCTGTAACAAAATTATACAGGTTTAATTAAATCGACATTAATCCAGGACTATTTGGGATAGAGACTCGTTTTATACGTTGCGTTGCTGTCATTATGTCGTTACCGTAAGTTTTTGGGGGACACGTCGGGAATTTGTTCGATGTTCTCTGGATTAATATTCGACCTTTTTTGTGGTTCACGATGTGAATTCGTTGGTAGATTTTGTATGGCAATTTTGTTAGGTGAGTATATTTTGGAATTGTGATAGTTTAGTTACGGAATGTATTTTTCGAATATGATTTCAAGTAGATGCCTGAGCATGTAAAAATCTCTCTCAAATAATTGTGCAGTTACCAATGCCGATGTCTGTTTTTGTATTTAATAAATTGATTTGAAATCATTCGATGCGTGTTACTAATATCGCAATATCAGGTGGCTTTACATGATATTCAAATTATTTTATGCATATAATAATTCAACAAATCCTATTTAAACCGCAATAAACATTGTGTAAACCCTTTTTTTGATCGATGAATAAATCATTTGAAATAATAAACTGTTTTGTCGACCAAATCCCACCTTTGTCACAAACAGCTAATAATTTCAACCCCAAGGGGACTGATATTAAAATAATTTATGATAACAATAACTCAATACTTAATCCTGCCCTATTTTTATCATGAGCGGAATAGTCAAAACATTCTGCATTTAAATCAGGGCAAACGTTTTTGTATTTGACAATAAAAAAACTGGTTGGTTCCCAGCATCCTAGTGGTCTAATTATCATATTTCGCAAGCAAACAGTAAAATGTTCCTGGCTGACACATATTCGTTAACAAATAACAAAAAATACAAAGGTTTGTTTTCACTGCTCTTAGAAAAACACCTGTTGGGCATCTCACACAATATGCAAAAGTTAGTTGAGCAACGAGTTGGATGGGCTTTGCAACCTTTCATGTTTTTACATCATGACTGCATCTTTGAAAACCATCAACAGTATTTTTTTTTGTGTGGCGTCTCGCAGTTCAACCTATGAGGTTGTAGACTGCTTAACCGGGCTTGCCTGTGGCCACTGTTTAATATAATATTAAAACCTCCAGCCAGGGCCAGGGCTTATGAAAAACTTACAAACCAAGCGACTATACGCTAAGGGCACACCCTGTGTCGCTGGGGTGAGGCCAGCTAAGGATGGGCTAGATCGAACTAGAAGTATTATTTAGGGACGAGTTTAAGACTACAGGCTCAGCGGCACGGGCTGGCTCGAGCAAGGGTCGGGCGGATTTTGACGGACACGTCCCGGCGAGAGCGGAAGGACGGCCGTGGTTTGCGAAGAGTGCTGGTCTCTTTGTGACTCTCTTGGAGGAGAGTGGTAGAGTCATCAGGAGTGACGAGGGTATGCCTCGGTCGGCGTACCTTGGAGATGCGGGAGGGTTTGTATCGGGCGGTCAATGCGATAAGGGGTAACTGTGTTTTACGGCAGTGTCGAAGAAACGTTTGGCTATGCATTTTGCAATTTGAGATCTACATGGAGAGTCTCATTTCGGACATAGTAGGGGGCACTCGTGATTTTGCGCAGGAAACGGTTTTGGAGTGTCTGCATCCTGTGGAGACGACGAGGCTTTGCGTGTGCAAAGACGGCGCAAGCGTAGGTCATGATAGGACGGATGACCGCGGTGAACAGTCACAATTTGTACTTGAGTGACAATTTGCTACGGGCGGTCGTTATGAAATGAAGCCTTCCCTTATTATATTTATATTTGATACTAGCTGCGAGTTCTATTTATTAGTAAGCGAAAGTAACTTGGCGTAAAATCTATTATTTAATTTACTACTTTCAACAAAATAGTAAATTAAAATTAAATGAAACACAAAAACATTTTCCTTCAAATATCCATGAAATACTATTCGGTTTTTGTTGGAAGCTTGAACCGTGTGGTAACAATAACACCAACATTTTGATAACGACATCGTCAGGTCAACGCCTTTTTTGTCACATCCCTGTCACGTTAAACCTGCACATGTTCCAAAAACGAAGCAAAAAAAGCAAATTAATTTGTCGGGTCACAACAACCCTTATCTGCATGTTTCTCAGACAAACACTAAACTTCTTAATCGTTAAGAAAACAAAGCTGGGATAACAAAACTGGCTGGTTGAAAAAAAAGTCGGTTTTTCGAATCAAAGAGCCATTAGCCAATCAGTCAACGCAGGTAAAAGGAGGACTTATTGGAACTTTGGACGTGGTCAAAATTAGGGCTATTATTTTAATTATAGAGTAAATAAAGTCCCGGGACTGTATTTGAGTCTATGGGTTTTATAACAATAATTAACTTGAAGTTTGACTAATCTAATTTTGGGGAATAGTATTTTTTGGGATTGAAGAGGTACTTTTCAATGATCTGTCAAATTAGGGGAGCCATCGGAATTTCGTTTTCAAGGAAACGATTTTGCTTGCTTTAATTGAACGGCAAATACGCTTTAAAAGTAAAAAAAAACACTACCAAATCTATCCTTTTTAGGGTTCCGACTCAAAGGGTAAAAACGGGACCTTATTGCTAAGACTCCGATGTCCGTCTGTCTGTCTGTCACCAACCGTGATAGCTAGACAGTTGACCCTTTAATTTTCATACAAGAAACGTGTAATTTTTTTGTTTATGGTACGGTACCCTTTGTTTGAGAGTCCAACTCAGACTTGGGCAGTTTTTTGAGTTTTGGTGGTCTAGAAAATTCCAATATTATTCATCGAGAAAGCTATCACCATTAAATGCTGATTCATTTAATGACTTTCTAGAGACTAACGTGATTGTGAACCCCTTATCACGTAAATCGCGACAAAAAAAATCTACACTCAAAGTAAACAAAAGAAAACTTTGTCACTGATAACGCAGGGGACAGATGAGAGAGGACCAGGGATTACTCTCCCCTGGTCTTCATGAGAAGACCAATCTTCCCCTGACAGCTTTCAGTCAAGGCGACCCTGCTTCACACTGGATTAACCACGTCATTGATGTGAAAAGTGATATAAAGCTACCAATCCACCTTTAATCACCTGCGCTTTTTGAGGACTATAGAGGACTCATATTGTTTGCTAAACGGAGGGGACAAATTTTGATTTACATGGATTTGATGAGCATTGTTTTAGACGGCATTATATTCCCTATAATTTAGAAAGAGGTTTACCGTAGCGTTTGATTTCGTCAATCGATAGACAAGACGGAAATCCCGCAAAAGGGCAGAAATCACACGTCAACCGTTTTTCTCAACCTTACATTAAATTTCATGTTATACGATCATTTCTTACAGATACTCACAGGTTTACGCAATCTAAATCAAAATGGATCCTATAAAATCCTCTCATAACTCGTCCGCTGCAAAATATGAGGTGCAAATATGAGCGCCTTATTTAGTAATGTCGGAAACAAACCAGTTGCCAGTAGCCTGAGAAACTCCTAGTTGCGCGCCTCCAGGGAACTAAATCATAAAGATTCATTCTGAACATTGCAGCGATCTGATGAACGAGTGCGGTCTAAACAACCTACTGCGGGGTTAACATATCGTGATATCATAGACGACGGCTTTTCTAAGATTGCAGATCTTCCCTCTCGAGCTTGGGAACTAGTTGAAGCGAGATGGGCGATAATGTGATTAGTCGAACGATACTTGATAGCCCCGCGGCATTCGATTCTCAACTGCATAAAAACCAGGCGACGTCCACACTACACGCACGCATCCAAAGCTCTGATTACACAACATGACACGCACACACGCGCCCGCTGTGGGATTAACGTCAGACAACCCGTTTCCTGTTACCTGCTCTGGAGCAAAAAGCAGACGTCGCTCAGTAATTTAGAATTAATTTCACATTTGAAATCAAAACATTGCTCTTGTAAGTTAAAGCGGAATTACATAGAAAACGCTCTAAACTTAACCGAGAAGATTACGTCGAAACATTGGATTCGCTCAACCGTTTTGAAGTCTCTATTTTCTAACACCGAAAATGTCTGTAACAAATCCGTACAGCGGACGCAATCTACGGGACTTAAAACAAACAATTACTTGGGTTTATTTGAAAAGGAGAGAAAAAAGTGGAGCAATCAAATCGGTGCAGCTACCGTGCGGCAAAAAACTTCGGTCTGGGATGTACGCGGTCGATCTAACGGGCGAAGCGGCCGGCGCGACGTAATAAGGTAGCCGATGAGAACTTGGCAGATCGTTTCCACATACCTCCACGGCTTTCACTCGATGCTAATGCAAGCGTATGTAACGAGAAATTGCTTCATTTAAGTTTCAAGTTCTATGTCTACGTAGAAGTTGTTAAAAGATCAAAATATTTCTTTTTTTTTCAACCCGTATTGGATTCCGAAGTGGTAAGTTAATTATTGTGCTTTTGGGATTTTCTTTAAATACAATTTTAAAATAAACAACAGTAGGTATAAGAACAACGTACAAAGAAAATACACAGTACCTACCTAATAAATACATACTGATGAAAAGAATAAGTTCCAGAAATAACCACCATTAATCAATGTTAATAGAAGTCACCCAATCAATCAATAAATACGACAGACCAACAATATTTTAAATCAAGATCGTAAACCATGCAGCCCATGCTTCAGCTGGGAACGCGTTACTAATTCTAGGCAAGGTGACACACTTTTCTTGAAGCAGTCCGCCAGGGTACCGTGGCAAACTGACTATAGATTTTCATAAATAACGCATAAGAAAGACTCAAACAATAAATAGTAAAGATTCGTTTCGCCCAAACCAGCTGCGCTAAGGAGCGCGTTGAATCGCACGATTTGATACGCGCCTCCATCAACTTGGCTTTTGTCAAAAGGTAAGCTAATAAAGTTTAGCAGATGTGATCTTCTAAACAAGACACTAACAAATGGAAGCTGCAAGGAGCTTGATAACATCGTAAGAAAATGTACGACGATCTCGGAAGGCAATTTTCTCTTTACGATATGATTAATGTTCTCAGAAAAGTGAAGGTAAAAATCTTCGCAACAATATCACACAAGCGTTTAACTTATACCAAAGGCAGAAACGAAGCTTAATAATGCAATTCAAATAATTTTCTTGTACGAATGCTGTTGAATTAATTTCGGAATGCGAACATCGTTACTGGCGACAGCGTAGAGAGAATTTGGCATCACAAACTTCCAAAAAACGTGGTCCATTTTATTCCAGCTATCGCCACACGATCGATATCGAACACATATTTAAAAAGTTAAACTTTGCCGTTAAAGACCATACCGCGAATTCTTTGTGCCCTACAACATTCTGATACGGACAAAGAAGCGGGTCTGCATCATTATAGCCTATTGTAACGAATTTAAAATTTTCCAAATGCGAATTCGTCAAACGTAAAACAATTCGATACGCGTTTGAATTTGTTGTTCGGGCTGGTTTCAATTCAATTTCTTCGTCGTCCGAACCGCTCGCGTGAATTGGGTCGCGTAAACGGGTCCGCCCTTTTGGGACCAAAACGTTATTTTTTTCACACAGATTGCGCGTTCTTTGATCTCCAGAATGTGTGCGTTAAGCGTTTCCTTCGCTTTGTGCTGGCGCTGTGTGTGTCTTGTACAGACGACGCCTCCCGACAACGACACCCAGCGGGATGTAAAAATCAAGCAACAACGAATCACAATGATTTTCCTTCTGCTTTTTAGGAGAAGGGGTGATTTTAAATTTAAAACAATTATCAAATCAAAATTTGGTTTTTGGAACAAACGGATTAGCATTAGATTAGAAGACACAACTGAGTTATACTGCAGTGGTGTCAGGTAGCTAAATCCGTATCCGTAGCGAGAGCGCCAAGGTGTCAAGAACTCGGAAACTCATTCTTGACACAGTTCAGTGTTATGAACATTACTTCATCCATACCAGGGAGAGTTTAGCACGTCGTAAACTGTAGGATCCATTACACGGGGGCGCTCAAGATTATTCTCGGCTTACTTTATGTGCTGGCGTTGAACATGATCCAATATTTTTCTATGGTTTTTTCTTTTAGTATTCGGTTTGGCAAGTGAATTGTGAGTGTTAAAGATTTAGTTTTCGATGTTCGTGCGGGGAGCTCATTCAGGTCGGCCGTGGATGGTTACGAGCGCGCGAAGCCGGAGGTCGTATGGAACAGTGCCTAGCACCTCATAAACTGCTAGAACTTGTTAAGTCTTCGAGATATATACTGCTTGTGAGAATTTCGTTTTGAAATAAGAATGTTCAAAATGTTTAAACGTTCTGATTGTTTAATACTTTGAAAACTCAGCCTGTGTCTGTTTATGCCACAGATATTTTGCCGTTCATTTTTATGTGCAGTATCATAGGAATGGTTGATGATCGTATTACTGCCATGCATTATGTCCTCAAGATATTAAGGTCGTAAATAATTACAAAAACATCATATCTCACAATTATAATGTGAGGTATGAACATAAAAAGTAACATCGGTGGGTCTCACATATTCCCGTGGGGTCCGAACAGAACGCACAATATTTTATTATTAGTAGTGAATGGTCGTTTGAGCGACCAAAATACGCGTCTTTGTCCGATGTGAGGTCCCGTCTTTCGGCTCAGGTGACACTGCACCGTCACTAATTCGAATTCGATTCGAAAAAAAAAAAAAAAAATTATACCGAGAGCGAAACGCGTAAATGAAAAAAGAGCACTCCTTTGTACAGTTCTGTTTAGTATATACCGACAGCACACACGCAGAGCGCTAATTTTTCGCCTCCACGGGGTTAAGTTGTAAGTTTGTAACATTACAATACTCGACAAAAGATGCACCGTTACAAATGTCAGAAGTGTATAAATTAATGGCGACAACCTTTTATTTGTTCCTTTTGTCTCGAACAAAGTTGCTTTGTCTAGTTAGGACGTAATAATGGAAGTGTTTAGCGTCAGTGCTTTTGTTGTTTCCAAAAAATAAGTATTGGAGTGATGAATAGATCGCGTGGCGCGCACGACAAGACATTGAACCGTGATTTTCCTCGCACATTAGTTAAATAAGTTGGACAGAAAGGTTTTGGAACGTGAAGATATTTTACTAAACACAAAAGACAGAGATAATGCTTGTTCACGCTGAGATCTAATGAATCATCGCCAAAATGGAAACGTACGGTAAATACTATCTAGCGCCGTTTTAGGCCTTATTGAAGCCAAAGTGGGAGTAAACACAAATACAAATATACGCTATGATATTCATGTTCTACCCTGCATAACATATCCATAGACAAACACTCAAACAAATCTGCATAAAGCTCACTAATGGCATATCCTGTCACTTCAATTACGTACATATTGAGTAAGCATTACGAATACATATGCAAATTTCTTGATAATTTTGATTGGTATGTAGCAGAAATAGGTAGATCAACCCAACCGGTATGATGTTGAGCCATAACGTAAACATCAGATGCGGCAAAAGATCTCGGTTATAATGAAACAGGTCTGAGAGAGGAAATGCGTGCAGTAAATGATAAAGATTTACATACTGACGCTAGTGAACTCGATCAGGTTTGTACGCTCAATTTTTGCTGAAGAATAGTTGTGCTTTTTGGAATTTTAGAATAAAAAAAAAAGGTTTGAGGAACTATAGATATAAAATACTAAACTTGTTGTGGGATTCAAAGGAACAGAACTTTTATAAGTAGTGTAATTCTTAGTATCTAATTTATAGAACCACATATTCAAAGAAAAATAAACTGATATTGTAGTGCCGCAAAAGCGTAGGTATGCCACTTATTTATATCTAATATTTAAAATTTAAAGTATCCATGAATTACTAGAGACAAACATTAATATCCAAACAGTAGTAGCATCGTCATTAAAATAACGCTTAACGACATAACTCAAATGACTAAACGTAAAAAGTTAGTATTAATAAAACAAATGAATCTAATGATGAATAATAACACGATGAAACATTCAGATAAGTTCGGGGAACCAAAGTTATAAATAACAACAATAATAAACGTTTGGAAACATATTTTAAACGGGTAGAGATTAACAATCGAAAACCTATTAATGACTAATCAAGGATTTGGGACTCTACCGGTATTAGAATAATTTTTAATATCTCTAAATCATTCGAATGGATGAACATTCTTAGAATCCCTACTAAATTATGTTTCCATATTGTAATATAGGGACAGACTTAAATTATATTCTGGCATAGGAGCGAAAAATTCCGTCACTAATCGGGATCCAATAAATTTCTCATGCAAATTTTGCGCTTTTGGTATCACCGTTCCGAGAAAGATTTCTAGGGAAAAAATAAATCAAGCATTCGAAACAATCGTTTTAGTCATGCGGAGAATTCAACACGATCTGAACTTTAACAGAAAATTGGATGCATTTGTATAATGCATTCAGGTGTCTAACAAAATTCATGGCAGACGTTTTAGAATAGTTATTAGAAAAAAAATGTTCTGGCGCCAAAAAGGGAGATAAAAACTTAACAGCTCCGAAGTGTTGTCTACGGGCCCTGTGGAACGTGTTAATGAGAGTCTGGACAAAGGATAAAGGAGGCCTAATACTTCCTGCAACGATAATATTTTAGCGCGTCTCGTTAAGCCTCAGATTAGATGGGCGATCGGATAAAGAAAGTCTATACATTTTAATCTGTTCTGTACTGTATACGCAACGCTTACAACAATAGACGTAAACAAAGCAGAATAATTCTCAAGATAGTTATGGCAAAAACCTTTTCAAAATTCTCACTTTTTATCTCCATAATCAGTGGTTGGTTCTTGCTCCTATTTTTCTTGCTTACCGCTTAGAAAGATGAGCGATACCAACAGTATGACGCCTGGTTAGTAATCTCCCTCCATGCGTATAAAATGCGCGTTTTTATCGTGACGAGCAATCACAACGAGGTTTTCAAAGCAAAACATGAAAAAGAAACTGTAAAAAGATTCTTCCGGTACCGGGAATCGAACCCGAGCCTCCTGGGTGAGAGCCAGGTTTCCTAGCCACTAGACCATACCGAATACTGAAAGCCTAACTGAAATTGAGCAGCGATTGTTTTAAGAACCGAATTCGGACGATAAGCTAATGATATCCGCATGGTTCTTTTTATAGACAACAAGGCTGGTTTATTTTAGTGGAGTTCTTTATAGATAAGTGGAACAACAAAGTGTTATGGAGTAAAATTAGCACTGTGTTCATTCCCATTACGAGTGGGATAAAGAGCTTAGTTATGATATGATGAGAGGACCTTTGTGTGAGGTGCAACGTTCGACCACCCACAGTGTTGTATGGACTTGCACCTATTGTATTCGACTTTTGCCTAATGTAATACAGTGTGTAACTGTGGGAATGTACAACGGAAGCCGGCTGTGTGATTAGATTAGTGTGAATGAATGATTTTGTTTGACGTTTTTGATGCGTGTTGATGCGTTTCTGATATTGATCGTGAGTTTTATGGGTATCTATTATTTTGATCACTCACAAGTTACAGGTTAAATGAGGACTTCCCTTAATGGAAAATGGTTGTACTAATAAGCGCTATTGTGTTTGTTTGTACCCCTGGAAAAGTGGTATGAAGTGGTAGTAGCCGTTATTCTGTTCCGTGAGAATCGACATTTAGTGCTGAATTTAGTACACCAAGTCCCAGTCTAACATAATACACATAATAATCCAATCCCCATTTTTATAAATAAAAACACAAAGAAAACCCCCTCAATCCGTTACAACGCTGTTCCCATATAATATCTCATTGATGCGAACAGCAAATAAAAAACATCCATAGGAAATCCACCCGCTAATCCTGAGAACTGCCGTATATAGCCAATAGCGCCACCTGTTGGTCCAAGTGTGAACCACTGGTACACAGTAGCTACATCGAGTAACAAGAATTCATTACAATGAAAGTTAAGACAGGTATCTTTATTGAATCCGTAAAAGTATTATGGCATTTTATGTATTTTTCTCTTTTGGTGTAATGATTTCCGCTGCCGTATTTGGGAGAGGAAGGCATCGTCTTGTATGCAGCATCTATGAAAGGATCTCATTTCTTGATACAGTTGGCCTTACATGGAAGTAAGTAAGTCACCAATTTATAACGGACAAATAAGTCAAAGTTCGAAATAAAAGCTTCGGTTTTCCTCAAAGACATTGACACTGTTGGTAAAGTATCATGTTATCATATTGGTTTACAGATTCCCATAAGATTTCTCAAACTAGTTGGCTAAAGTTTTGCACTTTGTAAACTTTTTTTTTGCATCCCGATACTAGAGACTATGGTTGGTGCCAAATAAACTTGCAATAGTGGCCATTGACCCATCTACATTTTTTGACATTCTTAATTCCAAAATCCCATATGAAGAGATATTAGGGAAAGCTCAATGTTATTTATTGCAAAATTATGTGGCGCCAACCATAGTACTTCACTAAATGGCAGTGCCTGCTCTTAATCCTCGCCTCTGTAGATTAAATTACAAAGTTCTCTTAAACTAAGTCGGTAGATAGTTTTGCAACAATTAAACCATCAAACACAATACTCTCTTTACCGATCTGTACGAGTGCTTATTAAATTTTATTAGCCTTAATGTATTACTCTTAGAGCAATAAGCAAACATGTGTCGGTACTTAAGACTTTGAAACCAGACGCGGTGTCAATCAATTGAAATTCTAACATTAAGCATATGCTACAGGCGTGAATAACCACATTATAAGAATTCCTCTACTAATGGTATGAGTGATGGAACTCACGAGAAAGTCACCTGGAAATCATGCGGAATGGAACTCGACAATTCTTAAGCTTTTTCAGATAACAATGATGCTAGATAGACCATAATGTGATTGATATAGAAATCATAAATGAGGAAGTATTACTGCAAAAGATATGAGAGTGTAATGTCCTCAGTAAAGCTAAAATAAACAACCGCCAGAGACATCACATTATAAATGCGAAAGTTTGGGTATTTGGATGGATGGATGTTTGTTACTCAATTACGTCAGAATTGCTAAACGGATCTTGATGAAATTTGTCACTGAGATAGATTATATAGTCTCAAATAATCCATAGAATATTTTTTTGATTCCGGAAGTATGTTTCCTTGGGATAATCTTTGGTATTCACGCCTTAAAGCCGCGGCAGCTACTGTGACATACGTATCAAAATCAATATGAATAATTCTCCAATCAAAAGGCATGCTCATAGGTCGGTTAGATACGTCATGATATTAAATACCCGGGATAAAATCTAATATTAAATATACAGAATTGAGTGGCAAGTAAGAAACAAACTCGTGGTAAAGCTCCGGTAGATAGCCTATAATGTCGCGACCTATTTATCAAAGTCGTATTAGTAGGTGACACGTAGGCGTTAAACATATGGCATATTAGGCCCAACCTCACAATAATCCAAACGAGCAGTGTTATTATTTAGGAATTGAGTGCTAAGTAAATTATACGAATTAAGCTTGTGTTGGCAACAGGTGTTGCTTGATTTGCCCTTTCGTCTGAGAATGGATAATGACGATAGAATAGATTTGACAAATGTAGTTTTAGAAGCTTTTCACCCCGGTATATCGGCTTAGCCACTCCTTTTATTTTGTCTCGTCTCTCGTCGAATTCTCTATTTGCTGAAATCGAGTCTAAGTTGTAATACCTCCTTTCTTTTGTTTATCCATTGTGATATATCGTGCCATCTTTAATGGCAGTTCATCTTAACTTGAATGTACCTTTAAAACATTATTCAATATAGCAAATACATTCCTCAACCAGAAATCATTCTTGAATTTTGCCTCATAACCCGATCCGGGTACTAGATAGTCACGATAATTCTCTTGCGACTATTATGGTGGTTACAATAAATCAATTAATTAAAGACACCTTAACATTCCTTTGTCTGTGCCATAAAGTCTTATATGACCATCTTTAACAACAGTCTCTCCCACATTTCATTACTGGACCTCACAGTATTATATACTTATTCGCGTCGAGATATCCACGTTAATAAATCAAGAAGGATATCGTGTAATGGACACCGCCGACCGTCCCCGAAGAGACATAAATTTGTTTTTGTACTTTTTTGGTAAATCATTCTGTTGTGGCAACAAACCGAGTGAATAATTAGGTTTTAATACGTATTTTAGTTGTTTTGTAACGGAATGATTAATTAGATGACTTGGATGTTGCGGTAGTCATAGAGTTTGTGTCTGTAGGAGATTTTTTTTCCTAATTAATGTAATTTACTTTTTTGGTTAACTTTCAGGGCATAATCAGGGTTCCTTTGCTTGTCCGTTCTTCTCCATAAGAATCTACCTTTCCGAATGGACAGTAGAGTCACTTTATTAATGTGATATTATTATTCTTACTGAACTGTAAACGATGACGTTCAAAAGTGCCGTTTAATGGCCTAATTGAAATAAACGTTTTGACTTTGACTTTGACTTAAAATAGAGCTTCTGAGTGAATGAGTATTATCTTTGCGGAATCAATTGACTTTATTTTATTTTTTGGATGCTTAGCTAAATTCAATACGTTCAAAAATATTTTATTTCATTCTCGTTTTAGCACGATCAAGGTGATTTTTACTCTACTTGGTTTTAAGTACCAAGTTTTACTTTGAAAGTAATAAATCAGTATCAGAGACTAATGAGATCTTATTACGCTACTCTAAAGGTATTTTCAACCACTTATGCCTTTTGTTTTGACCTTATCAGATCAAGACCACGAGTAGCTTTTTTGTTTTGTAAGCACTAAACCTTATCTGCGTTGAAAATCTGGTGTGATTGAGTACAAGATTTTGTAAAAATATTAAGTTTTCGTAAAAGAATTACGATTGCATGATTGTAATTATTCAAGGTTTGCATATATTTTGCTTCAAAAAACTTGTTTTCTAGCTCTCACTATTTTTGCATATTGTCAGGAGGATCTCCTTGGCTCCAGGTCTCTGGCAGACAAGGTAGATATTTGGAAGCGTCAGGCAAAAAGTAAAAGAGAATTTGAATTAGGAATATGAAAATATGTTTTGTTTTTATATGGGACTCCGGTACCAGCGCTTTATTTATAATAATAATATATAGTAGCACTAGCGTCAGTAGCATCAGTTTTTTTGATTTATGTCTTTTTAAGAACAAAGCGATCGTTACCTAGTGGATGAAACATAACTTAGATGATTCCCAGAACTAAGAAATTAAAACTGGAAAATAAAAAGTAGAAATAACTTAATTAATTCAAATATTTATTTGCACCATCTACAATTAAATTATGTTAGACCATTAGAAGAAACATAATATTCCTTAGACTTTTCTAAGAAGAGATGTTATCAGATGTTTTAAATGTCTGTTGTTTTACATTTGTATTAAAAACGATCTCATAATGTTCTAGTTTGTTATTTCATCGCCAAAAATATAAGGCACATTAAATTTTGATGCCTTTTAAATAATACTAACTTGACATTGACCATAATTTGCCTCAAATATAATTTACTTGGATGTAGGTTGTAATTTGAAACTTAATCTTCCTAGTTTGAAGACATATCAGTTTACTAAAAATGTTCACACACTGTTTCAAGGTTTGTCATACGTCAAAGCTAGTCCAATAATAGGCTCAAAAGGTCATGGCAATTATTTTTATATTTATGAAGAATATTTTACAAAACATTAAAGATAGTTATTGATTCCTGAAATATTTACGGCCACAGTAAATTTTCTACCAACACGTTTCCACTTGAAAGGACTGCTATCTGTAAAGGTAAACTAAGGCCATTCCAACAGATTCCATCAAAGTATTGGAACTTATTCTGCAAATGACAACCCCTGACCTCAATGAACTAAAATACTCAAAAACAAAAGACTTTAACACACGAGTATACTCAATGTCTGTACCATTCATCATTCTAGAAAATGTCAGCATCGACTCTCGACTTCGTCAGAAGATTCCTCTTCAGCAACAAAGCGGGTTTATTGTCTCAAAACAAAGACACCGGTTCAAGGCTTAGTGTAGAGCTTTAAAACAAGCGACAAGGCCAATGTCGTGTTGAAAACGGATCGACGGATTTTGATCTTGGCTTCGGAAGGCTACGTCGAAAATGGCGGTATTTTGGCGAATTTCGTTTTATTCTTCCATAATTAATGCTTTTAGGTTGATTTATATTGTAACTGGGCACCTACTGCGTTAACTTAATAAAGTGACTCATTGTTGTCGTTGACTTTTACTATGCTTTAAAATAAATTATTCAAAAAGGAGCTCAAGTCGTTATCACTATTATATAACTCGTTCACTATAATCATTCAACCTTTGCCTGATCAACGCTGTAATCTGCACATGTAGCTCACACGTGCATATCAAGTGAACTTCCGATCTAATCTGACAATGAACATGGCCGTTTCACTGCCTCTACCACGGTCCTTGGGCCATGGCCTCAGTAGTGACAGAGTAGCGTTACAGCAGCATGCCAATTACTAAGGTAACGTGGTTCGAACACGCGAACACTCGAGTCAATTTCGTGCTTCGAGAACGACTGCTGGCTTCCTATGTTTATGAGTGCGCCCCTAGCCGTTTATCTATGCAACGTACTGCTTCCTCCATTGCACGTTTTGTTTGATCATATTTATTGTACCGCAGCTCAGTCCCATTACTTAACGGAGCTTTATATCGTAGTAGTGTCTCATTAGAGAATGTATTCTGAGCACTACATTCTCTTTGTATCTAATCTAGACTCAGTAATTCTTTGATAACGTTTTCAATTGCCTACTCGATGGTTGGACCATTAGTTATGCCATTATTTTTCTCCTTTCCTGCTATTGTAAGTACTGTAGCCATCTTGGTTGTTATTTCTAATAGGTACCTGTGTATTAAATCTCTGAGAATCCGGGAGGATATCGGAGTGATCAGAAGTAATTTAGTTCGAGATACTACATATTTTCTGATGTTAGATGTGTAGCAGATAACGTAAACAAAATGGAATCGTGAAGAAAAAAAACTGATCGAGAGATGTAACACACCAAATGGACTCTCCCAACTTGGGGCATTTAATGTCTTTATAAGTGCCGTCAGACATAAAGTTAATGAAACAGCCATTTTATTGATCTACCTGCGAGTTGACACGAATCCCGCCGCTTCCAACCCTGCATTATGTTTTTCTACAAATTATTTTCCATCTTTTTCTATCCCATTAGATTTTATGAGAGAGAAAAGAATAGCGGTATTCTAAAAACGTGCATTAAGAAAGGGACATTTCATTTCGAGAATACGACCCCCATCATTTGATAAGCCGATGAGACATTTTAACATTAATCCATTAGGAGATGGAAATATTTCAATTATTTTTCAATTACCTTTTTTGTACTGTCAGCGTCATATTAACCACGTTTTTGGTGGTCAGGTGGTATTAAGAAAAAAGGACGCAAAAAAGTTGTTATGAAGAAATTAGGAAGATTAAACTTTGACCTTTCCCAAGTATTATCCAAAATGTAAGGATATAAATTGAATAATTTAATCTACCGTACCCTTAATGCGGAGGTACGTTTCATCATGGAAGCTCCACATTATTAATACGATCATTACTTGACATACACAGAATTTGGGTCCCATATTGTCAGCTTTATGTTAGCATAGCATGCTGCTGTCCCATGTTACATTTGTAAACAAATATCCGCATATCAGGAACCGCTTACAGGTGAATATCAATTAGGTCTTTTGTTCTCTAAAATATTACTTCAGGATTTCCGTTAACGTTAGTAGGGTAGGGTACTATCGTCTAATTGGTTCTTAACATGCGTTTTCGGCTTATCAGTCGGAACTAAAACGCAACTTGGTTCGTGTCACCCTTTGCGTATGCGCTCCGATTCCTGGCGTTACTAGACTATCTTTCGTAGTTACCGGTAACACTAGTGGCGGGACTATAACCACCAATATCCACCGATAATACAAGTATGGTGACCATTGCTAGCCCATAGTCTTTATATTTCATTCTATCGTTAGTGTCCTTTGAGCGCTATTTATATCACCCATGGGATAAAAAGACGTCATTACTTGTACAGGTCCAGCTGTATCAAAGCTTCTCTTAGGGTAAATATTAAAAAATATCGAACCATCCAGGATTCTGGCAATAGTCAGAATATAAGAACAATTTAGATCGTAAGCACAGATGTGAGAATTATCTCATCACCCTTATAAATATGACATTTTCATAATTTCATCACAATTTATATCGAGATCAACAAGCCATCGCCACCCGCATGCCAGACAATTGATGCAATCATCGCCAATGAGATTTTGGGGTGTGTAAAACGGAACTGTAATTGCATTGGCCACAACCAAATTATTGTTATAGTAACTATTCAATGATAATTTCATTTCGAAGTCTGCGGGTGAAGGATGGGTGAGGCAATAATTTTGATTGTGGCGACACAGTTTATGGCTAAGTGTCCCCTCGGGTATTTTGATATGGTTTGTTGGCTACAAGATTTATTTGCATTGGCTTTTTTGTGATCTACTTTCGTGTTTTTGTGTTATGTTTGTGATGCTAGGATGATAATGTCATGGTTTTATTGTTTGAGACGTTTATTCCGTAATAGTAACCGCGTTGCTGAGTTTAATATTCGTATATGGTAAATTACTCAAATCATACTGAAATCAACGCCTTGCCACCATAACAATGGTTTCATACGCCCGTAAATACACTAACAGGTAATTAAGGAAATCTGTTTCCTGCGATAATAATATTAATCACATAAACATCAGTCATGGTAATAAAAGATTGATTTGTTTTCGTTAGACGTCCATATCCTTGATAAATAAGCTTTATTCGTGTGTAAAGATAAGTAATCTTCAACGAACGACAGACACATAAATCAAAAAGCCGTGAAAAGGTCGTAGACTGTTGGGGCGATAAAGTGCTAGTTATAACTGGATTCGTAGAATTTGTGTTTGAAATTCAAACGATTTTAGTGTTATGAAAGTCATTATGAAAGCAAGATCTTAATGTTACAGTATTAGAATTTACGTTCAGCGTTATCAGAATGCTTTTTATGAGCAAGCCGGAATCAAGGATTTTATAAATGGTTCCGTACAAGACGAGCCACGGCTCTTTGGGGTGTGGTTGCCCAAACCAGACTGGGGGAGCGCCGACAGCGACATTTATTTTGTTGCTAACCACAAAATGTATGTAACTGTCTCGTAAGATTTATTCTCAAACATGCCGTTATCTTTCCTCTCGTGGGCGTAGATGCATTTGTACGAACTCACCACCCCTGTTGTATATTTTCGGTTAAAACATCCTTGATAAGCGCGGGTCGAACCTCCATATTCGTCGATAAAGGAAAATATGTTAATTTAGTCGCTAGAAGAGAACGAGAACCGATATGACCTACTAAGTGATTGGGTTCCCTATGCGTTGGCGTGTTTTGAATTTGAACTCCGACGGCCTCAAAGATCAGTCCAATGTTTACAAATTGCTCGAAGAAAAAAACACGATTCATTCGATTGAGATATTCATTTTGATTAGGTTCGATTTAAATAAGATTCGTTTGAAGATGAAGGTCTATGAACTGAAATTGGATAAAGGTTATTTATTAAGAATTTAATAAATATAATTTGACGTAATAGTCTATTAACAAAGAAAAGAGAAGAACAACGAAATGTAATTTTTAGAAGCAAAGTTAAGGTAACACAAGGAAATTAAATAAGAAAGAACGAGTAATCTAAGAAAGTGGGTCAAATTATCCGTGAAATATATCCACTACGAGATGCAAAATATCGCCGAAATGGATGCCCTTTCTCACAATATGGCGCCACTAGAATTTCCATCTTTTATGAAATATTACGGATTACGTAGGCGGTCGTTTCATAAAATCTAATTTTAATTAAAAAATAAGCAAACGGTAATTAATTTCGCCGGTCTCGTTTCTCGGTTACAATGGTATACAAATTAAACGTTTTGAGTCGTAACGCTGCTGGATAAAATTCTGCTCCAACTTTTTCGTCTTTAGTATTTATTTTTTCCATTAAAATCATAATCCAAATTTTAATTTCTGTCTCATGTCTGCGGGTAACAATGCTCTTATTATACTAAGTTTCGTGATTATTTTGTTCAAATGAATTTCACTGAAATATAAAACTGTTTAAATTAAGTCGTTGCCTCCGATAAACTAATTTCGGCGTTAATAAAGTTAAAACGACCCAATTCCCGAGCGCCTGGAGCGATGTTATTTTATTTGTCAGCATATAGTTCCAAAATAATTAGATTGGGAATTTATAGATGTCATCGGGGGCCGTGATTTAGGGCGCGCTTCAATTGGTCGTATCCGCATTGTCTAAATACAAAGATCTAATCTGCGTCGGCTCTTATCAGTTGAGTCTATATCTTCAGTGTATTGTGTTGGTAATTTTCACATAAATTAGATAAGACCCATAATCAAGTTGGATTTGACAGCGGTTTGATAATAAAACTTAAAGACACAATACAAATTCTAATGTCACTTCGAGTCATGCTTTTGAAAATTGAGATTTATATTGGATGGTACTTAGTAGATACAAGTACCTACTAAACTCATAACATAACTTTGATATTTATGATTCTGCGTTCTTAGACCACCTTTGCATAAAAGTTAATTATTTTACGACTTAAGGAAATGATGTGAAATTGCAAAGTATGCGCCTCGTTCGAACAAATTCTAAGGAACATTCTAACATGAATATTGCTCATGAGTTTAGTTATTATAGGTAAAACATTACAGAGAAATGAAAGGCGTTCGCCTAATCGCCTGCCACCTACAACGTCGCGTACAAAAACAACTTGTAAATGTTTTAGTTCATCGATAAAACTGAAGCGGACTATGAAACTATAAAACAGAACAAAATAAAAAGCGTTTTATTATTAACCGACTCTTTTTTCTAATGGCCATCGTTTTTATTTTCAATAGTTTTATGTATTTGATTGAGTGTGTGGCAATCGGTTTTCCATTTTATATCAAATGTTATTTTTAGTCATTCTATTTTCAGTGTGGTCCAAGAACTACGAAGGTCAAGCTTATTTCAGATGAAAAACAAATCAAAACTAAAATTATAGTGAGGTTTTTGGTTGTTAATTCTATTGAAGTGCGACTCTGGAATATGCTACCCCTAGACATCAAGAAGGCGGGGTCAAAATTTTCCTTTAAGCGTAAAATCCGAAAACACTACTTAAAAGCTTGTCATTCTTCGTCGTTCTTCGTCATGATTACTATGAATTCTCTTAATCGGTATGATTATTATATATATCATATTTATTTGTTTATTATTTTAGCATATATATGTATTTTATTAGTATTATATATATTATCTGTATATTCTTTCCGAAATGTTAAAATTCAATTTTGTATCTTAATTTTATTTATTGTACACCTACCACAGTATAGTCTTTATAACCCAAAGGTTGACTGGTAGAGAATGCCTTGATGCATTAAGTCCGCCCATGTACCACTATTGTACATAAAGTTTAAAT
>NDFZ01005428.1:207680-352769 GCA_002192655.3 Mamestra configurata
TAAAACAATATTTTAAAGTGTTGGGCAGTTCTCACAGTCTCAACCTTCGAGCATCTAAAAACTTACTTCTTCATATCCCTTCTCACCGCACCGGGTTTTTGTCTAATTCCTACGCTATTTCTACAATTAAACTCTGGAATATGCTTCCCCTTGACATCAAGAAGGCGGAGTCAAAATTTTCCTTTAAGCGTAAAATCCGAAAACACTACTTAAAAGCTTGTCATTCTTCGTCGTTCTTCGTCATGATTACTATGAATTCTCTTAATCGGTATGATTATTATATATATCATATTTATTTGTTTATTATTTTAGCATATATATGTATTTTATTAGTATTATATATATTATCTGTATATTCTTTCCGAAATATGTTAAAATTCAATTTTGAATCTTATTTTCATTTATTGTACACCTACCACAGTATAGTCTTTATTACCCAAAGGTTGACTGGTAGAGAATGCCTTGATGCATTAAGTCCGCCCATGTACCACTATTGTACATAAAGTTTAAATAAATAAATAATAACTGATCCGATTTCTATCATTAATAAAAAGCTATCGCTGTTTGCCATAACTAATTTTAAATCCCTAGAAAAATGAGGTTCGGATAGGGTTAGACAGGGGAGCGGAGCCGCGAGAGAGAGCCAATGTTTGCTAAGTTAAAGCCGAAAACATCAATCACTTAGCACATGTTAAGTTAACTAATCAAAAAGAAACGGAACTTATAGAGACGTAAATGAATGTTGACTACCAAACGCAAAATGTCTGGGTTATATGATGTAATTTCTGTCTAATCTATAATAGGCTAAATAAAATATTGGACACGTATTTTTTCTTTTGTCACGTAAACAAAAAATGAAGACGATACAATGCATTGAAAACTCGTGTGACGTCACTTACCAGTACACTTTTTTCTGAAAAGTGACGTTTCGTTTTTTTTTATTGATTTGATATATCTAGATAATCTAACTGACTGACTAAATATAATCATATTTTTTTAACCTTGGCAACATCCCTATTGTGTGGTTGTGCAAAATCACAAGTTTGCCTGAAAAGGTAATAAGAAAACCTATGAAGTTCACAAGTAATTAGCTAAATCCCATAAACTTTATGACTCAATTCCGATTGCTATGAGTCTTGCATAGAAACATGGAATTCCAACCTATCCAACGGTTAGAGTCATTTCTATGAACAACTTGTCGATGCCAGAAGTATCAATTAACGTAAGGGACATTTTAGCATTTCTGGTAAATGCTCCTTAATATTAATTGCTGTAAGATACATTTTGGCATTTTGGGTAAATGTCCCTTACGTTAATTGATACTTCCGGAACCGTTGTGTTGTTTAAAAACTTTACAGCTTTAAATATAGTTTTGAAGGATGTAGTAAAAATCTTGAAAGCAAAGTTTTCCAGTTATTAACTACATTTAATAGTTTTACTTCTGAATTAGGGAGTTATCTTTTACAATGACTAATGTTTTTGCTCTATTACTCGCAAAAATCACAGGTGACTTTTAATTTGTCGGCAATTTTTCAGGGACTGAAAGTGTTCTTGATTTTAAACAAGGTTCAGTATGGGGTCAACAACGAAATATAAAAAAGTAAGTTCAGTTTATATGTATAAACGCATAACTCGACAAAATGTAAGGTCAGCTGATTTTTTTCGCCGTTTCCATAGTAAAATATTGTCCATATTCTCGATTAACTTTACACATGATTTATTTATTATGAGGCTTCTCAATAATTAGTACACTATAGCTTTATAATTTGTACATTGCAAACTTAAGTCTAAACGCCTCATCACTTACAGAGAATAACTTAAGATAACATAAATAATTAAAATTATTAAAAAATAGATTGAAAAAAAAAATACTATCAAAAGTTAAATTGTTTACAATGAATTAAATTAGATAACACAGATTAATTTAACTTTAAATAGTTTATTTTTTTTCAATCTACGTTTTAATAATTTTAATTATATTAGATTTTGAATACGATAAATGAAATTAGATTTATTTTTATATAAGATTAGGTAAATAATTGATATTAGATATTAGACTAGAGATAACATTGCCAATAAAGTCAAAGTCAAGTCAAAGTCAAAGCATTTATTTCAAATAAACCATTATCAGGTACTTTTTAATAGTCAAAGTCAGTCCGTCAAAAACATGAAACTATTTGCACGTTCCAAAGCGTAGATCTCTATGGAGAAGAACGTGCAAGAAACTCCACGGATACTTTTTTAATCATTTTAAAATTACAAAAATCCTGTTTACATTAACCTTGTTGCTTCTATATATGAGAACAATGTAAAGAAAGAAAAGTAATGTATAGTATCAAATGTTAAAATGAGCCAGTAGCAACTAAGGGATGACCAGTCTCTACTGACGCACACTGGTCCCAAATTAAAAAAAAGTGGACATTGATAGTAGACCGCTGATATTTTTTTTTATTGTTGATACAATGATAACAGATAAGGCAAAAAAATATTATTGTCCTACTTCAAATACTTTTCTGTAAAAAAAATATTTCTTTTTTTTTTGTATGGGAGCGATTACATTTTACTCAATTTCTCAAAAACTTTAAGCGATGTCGAGATGGCAATCACATATGTTAGAAAACTAATAATTCTGAGTATTTGGCTCGAAGAAACTTATTGCTTATCTCTGCGTACTTTCGAGATAATAGTGACAGAAAATAACAANAAGCTTCCGAAGCGAGGAATAAAGATTTCCGGAATGTTAGAATGGCACATACAAGAAAAATCGGTAGAGTTCAGACTAATTTAGACATTATCCACAGCTTTCTAATTAGCTCAGATCCTTACATCAGCCATATCAAACCAAAGTTTGCTCGTTTACATAAACAGTTGTTTCCAGAGGCTAGTGCTTTGATCTTGAACAATGAATTGCTTTCGTTGGAAAACGAGGAAATAGAGATTTCTCAAGAGAATATAGACCCAAATATTAATCTTTCACCATAATATTTTTTCAGAATCGTTTGTGAACATATTCAACTTTATGTTTGCAGCTTTATTTGTCTTCATTTTGATTGTTTTTTAGAACTGATGAAAGTACTCCATCAGAAAGGTCATAGCTTTTCAGTCATTAGTGAGCCCCCATAACCTCTTTTACAGAGAAGTCTCTTTTTATTTATTTGACATTACGCATACATTATAATTATGTGCTAAAGTAAGGCTATGATTAAAAAAAAGCAAACAATTAACATTAAAAAAAATTGTTATTTTCTGTCACTATTATCTCGAAAGTACGCAGAGATAAGCAATAAGTTTCTTCGAGTCAAATACTCAGAATTATTAGTTTTCTAACATATGTGATTGCCATCTCGACATCGCTTAAAGTTTTTGAGAAATTGAGTAAAATGTAATCGCTCCCATACAAAAAAAAAAGAAATATTTTTTTTACAGAAAAGTATTTGAAGTAGGACAATAATATTTTTTTGCCTTATCTGTTATCATTGTATCAACAATAAAAAAAAATATCAGCGGTCTACTATCAATGTCCACTTTTTTTTAATTTGGGACCAGTGTGTGACGGTGCCCGTTCACGAACATGACGCGTGTATCAGCACCATTCAGCTCAACCATTTTGAAGGAAACTGAACACATATATACACAGTATACATATAGCTCATGCAAACCGTTCGGTGACGATGACGCGAGTTCCATGATTTTTGTTCACTCAAAAGGTGCTCAATGCGCCTAAAAAGGGAACTGAATGATCCGATACACGCGCCACCATCAGCGAGACATTGGAGTGAGCATGACACACCCTCAACTGCCCCCGCTATTTCATGTTAAACAAGGAAACTTATCTATTAACATAATGGTCCATGGTTCTCACATTTACAGAACTTGAAATAAAAATTGCTTATCAAAAATTAATTAATCTTAGTTGAAAGTCACCCTTTATGTTTGCCAGCGGCAGAAGTAAAATGAACTCTCCAGCATTAAGCTTTATTAATCACTGCGCTTTCAAACAAATTGTTGGTATGTGCTCTAAGAGTTTGGTTACCAAGAATGTGAGTGATTCTTTGGTTGACTTGTTTTACTTCGTCGCCTTGATTTAGATTCTTGTTTATCTTAGAGTGTTTTTAAATATGCGTACGACGAAACTCTAATTTGGAATTAACTCGTTCCGTTCACGGATGGGCTCTAGCTGAATCATTCGGCTTTTGGTTGTTTTATGATAGTAGATGTCAAATTGTTGTTTGAGGAATTTGTGTCAATGGTTTTTTGTTATAATTAAAATTATACTTACGGCTTTGCTTGTTTGTTTTTATTATGACTAATATTAAACGTGACTAAAAGGGAGAACATGAAAACTAAGCAAAAACAAAATATGTTGCCATACTAAGTTTTAAACTCATTTATAAATTGGTTTTGTTTGCAGATAACCCAATTGAATCCCCAGAGCTGAAATTCGTCGTAAACATACTCTTATCGAAATAACCTAGAACTCAAATTGTCACAGAAAACACAACTTCAGCGTATACAAAATCCCAAGGGGCCAGTCTAAAATAAGTTCAAATCGTTATGTGAACAAGTAGTCTGAGCAAAACAAAGTAATATCAAACAAAACAGTTTACATTTACTGGTTTGTACTGTATTCCAAACTATATCATAGTTGCAACCTAAACAGTATTTCAAGTACCTAGTCTTTTTTGCAATCTTATGTTGCACTACATCTCCATCGAATGTTAGGTTTGTTAGTTTTTATTCTTTCGCTGTATATTATCTCCTTTTGATGGCTGGCAAAAAGTTCCTAAAAGCCGAAAACTTTATTAGCTGTCTTTATTTGACAATGTTCACCGACTTACTGAATTGCAGAAATCAATCTCCTTTTGACTTGCTCGGTCGTGTAGCGCATGTCAGTGTGTACATAAATTGTAAATGCTTCGATTCGGTTGTTTTCTCCAAGTTGTTCTACGGTGTAATAAATGCACTGTGACTATTAATGCGTAGTTTCTTAGCAACGGATATGGGTAAGTACGAATAATAATTTATAAGCAAAGTTTTGCCCGTGTGGTTTTCTAACTAGACATCCTAATTTTGTAGTTGTGAACTCCTTACTATGAACTTGTGTTGCTGAGTTTGGTTGCTTCTAAGTATTAATATCGTATCTCATAAAGGTAATTTTTACTCATTCGTTATTTCAAAGCCTCATAAAAGACAGATTTGTCTTGATAACAGATACTGGGTGCTTGTATTTTACTTAATAAAGAATTTGCTTAGTTAGTCAGTATTTATTCGTGCCTATAATACCTGATTTTTACCAGAGATCTTGTCAAAGCTTTTATTGAAAATGTATAATGGGATGTCGATATACTTTAGAAAATACATTTTTGCATATTTTACGAAAGACATTAACGAAATTGGATGCACACGCAGTTTTTCAGTGGGTACTCCGTGTAAAAATAAAATAATGTTGTTAGCAATAAAATTACTTGAACCGTGATATATTTAGTAGCGATCTATTTTACAGATATTTTTTCATCACGCGTCAACAGTTTTCACGTTAATGGAATTCAAAATAATATCAATTCATCTTACTCTTTTATAGCAATATTGTAAACACAAAGACGTTCTACTTTGATTGATTTATTTGAAGTTTATATTGGATATCTCAAATTAATATTAATAAAAAACATATGTATGTAAAATAATTAATTTAAATTAAAAAAAAAAAAGACCTGCCAACGCCAAATAAATTACAGTAATAGTGTTGTACAATTATCGAGAGAAATGTTTGCATCAATAGCTTCTGGTTCATATATGGCATGTGCTAAAAATATGAAGGCTTTTGTTTTGTTTTGTTTTTTTTTTAGTAAAAAGGAAAAAATTGAGCAATCCCAGATGTAAACAGAACCCAAAATAGCCGTCCAAAAAACTCATAAGAACATCCAAATCCTACATTTGATCACAGGACTTTTATTTTCGATTTAGTTGGCGGATTTGCTGGGTCGACGCGAGTTAGCTGTTATAAATATAAAAGTTATAGCTTGCCTCAACCCTTCGCTTAAAGCTTACCACAAGCGGATTACGGTCATTACTCATTCCTACCGTCTAGAGTGCCTCAGGCTGGAATCGAAGAGAGACGGTGAATGTAAATGTGTAAATTTTTTCTCTCTCAGACCCTTATTTATGCTATCCTGAATGAAAAACATTTTGGTCATTGGTCATTGATACATTAACGGGTACAATACCTGCCTAAATTGAAAATTCTTTCGGTTTAGTTTTTTTTTTTTCTTTTGGGATGGATTTAATTATGTAGTCGTCTCAAATGATTAACGCCGGACTCACCTTAATCATTTTGTGTTAGAAGATTGTAAGCAATTCCAATTTTAGATATATATATACTAACTTTGGCCTGCGACTTCGTACGCGCATATTCTGGTTGTCCGTATATTTTCCAAATCCGACTGGTAGTTCCAAAGATTAGCGCGTTCAAACAAACAAACAAACTCTTCAGCCTTATTATAATAAATAATAAATTGTTTTATTTTAGACAACATAGGAACCATTTTTGTTAGTACACACCTTAGATACTACAACTTATACACTAGCATTAGTTTAGCAAATTTAAGAATTTACACTTAGGTACATGAGTAGGTAGACACGTTAGTGGGTCATGTACTTACGAGGCATTTCATGCGGACAATGATTCCGCATGAGATGCCTCAGTACAGAAGTCCTCGGGTCCTCAGCCACAATTTCCAGGATGCTTTTGCTACTCCCCCGAATAGTCCTCACAAGCGATGCCACCTTTTTCCTGATGATAGCATGCAAACCAACAGTACGGGATTGGACAAATATCCCCGAGGCACTACAGAAACGAGGGAGTTTCAATATCATCCTGAAAACATTGTTATATTGGACGCGCAAGGCATTAAGGGCCCCCCGCGAACAGCTGAACCACAGACTTCGGTGTATACGCCTTGTCAGACTTGATTATGTCTGTAGGTATAGATAAAATAAAACCTACGAAGGCAAAGATAACAAAATGAAAACGCACATAAAGCTTAAGACGCAAAATAACTACGAAAAGGCAAAAAAAGCTGTTCTGCATTCGATTAACCTAAACACTTAAAGCCAATGAACAGAATATTATGTTTGTCGATAAACTGACAATAGACAGACTAAAAGCTGTGCTCAAAAGATGAGACGTACACCATCACAACTTAAACAAATGCGACCACCATAACTGCCGATACCTCTAACCATCAATAAGATCAATACCTCACTTCCATTCCCAGTACAATATAAAACAAATTCAGGTGTATTAATAAAAAACTTTCCTTAGTAGACCGCAATACGTTTTCCTCAAATGTCCCAAAGGTTTTTATTGATTACATGGACCATGTTCCACTTTTTATATTGGCACTAAAAGCGTATAAAACGAAATGTGCTAGTAAAAGGTTTACTTGCCCTTTGATTGTTTGCCATACGTTTCCCAAAAAGTTTGCGGGTGGAAAACTTCAAATGATCCCCCTGCCCGGTATATGATTTATTTAGTTCCATTGTGTGCCCCATAATCTTCTGATAACAAGAAATATTGGATTTGGTTTTGGAACGTTACCATTATGCCTAACAGTGTGTTTAGGTTTTAGAAGTCGGTGTGTATGAACAAAATTTTAATATCGAAGCAAAAGTTTTAAGACTTGGAAACAAAAAGCTTTCAATTTAGTTGAAAACATTTTATGACTTAGGCATTCACGTTACCGAAGATGAATATTATATACAAGACTTTAGCTCTATTAAAGACTAAACTTTTATGAGTGAAAACCTTTTATTGTGTTACTTCAGACTTTTACTTAACTTCAGACTGTTAAGCTCAGGGATTTTGAGTTAAAATTCTTACATTCCACAATAATGTTCTGATTGATCGCCTATTCATCACCTATAAGTGCGATAGTAATTCATTTCCCGTAATTAACTGTCATAACTTACGTGAAATGATGAACAGCTAATATATTCTGTTTTTTGTTAAAGTATCGTTTGGTATTAAGATTTAAACGTTTGTTGTCAGGATTATAAGCATTCATTATACTTAACGTAGATCAAACGTTTAAAAAATTTTGTTTCTCAATGGTCCTAGAATGCACCTTGAGGAACCCCTTTCTTTTAGTAAGCTAACGCATCAATATGGTCAGTGGATCAGGAAACTTTGAAAGAAAATAAGCTTAAGGAGTTAATTTCCTCGGTTATATAATATATCCGTGCAAAATATTTTCTCATTACAATCATTCATATTGTCTTAGCACAATAGCAGATTCGATTTGTGTGGCATTAGAACGAACAAAAGTATGACAGTCGACAAATTTATGATGTTTATCTTCAACAAAAGGAAGTACAAAAGATTGTCATTTACGGTGTCTTTATTCCAAAAAGCATCGTAGACAATTGGAAACTTTGACAGGCATCACGAAATGACAAAAAGGATTACGTGTCTCTACAATCTCACTTTTACAATAACAGTTAACGAAAAGTCCAACCGGATCTTGAACTTTACTCCTTCGGAACAAAGACCATTCAGAATCAGGATCCGTGATTTAAGTTTGTCATTCTCACTAACTTTGTATTTTTAGCTGCACCCCGCCACTTCTGAATAAACACTAGCTTTTGTGTCGTTTACTTTTAGACTTATTCTATCTTGCGAAAGATTTTTGCACATAGTACTTATGTAAACAACTTATTCAACCCGTTACAAATTGCCCTTTGTCAAGCCTCGATTGACAGTTTCTTGCAGTCGTCTGAGAAATGATTTTTTGCCCCTAAAATAAACACAGTGCAGAGATTTCTCAATGTAAAACTCGATTTAAGTGCTTAAATGGATTCATAATTTATTCGTTCAAGCGATTTTGTTCCTTATTTCTGTTTGCTCGATAACTTAGGAAAAATACAACGTAGCGCTTTAAATTCTAACCGTCATGTACTTAGAGGGCCCTTTAGTGCAGCAACCAAGATAAACTTAGTTTCAAAACTTCAACAGCATCTTTCAATTTACAAACATAGGGTTCAAAGTGGCGTGAAAACCAATTTAAGGACCCCTAGTCACGCAGTGTAGAATAATAACCATGTTTTTCTTATGTTTGTCTTTGGAGGAGATTACAAACATGCGCGCACATGGCAAGCTCTTCAATCGATGGTTCCCTCTCGTCGTGACATCAAAACTATTTGTCTTTGAAATAACTTGGTGACTTTCTACGGACCGTCTCGTAGCGAGATGAGTTATTGCGTTATCCCCTTGAAACACAAGTCCATTTCTGCAAGTCACGGCACTGTTCATGTATCATGTAAACTAGAAAGAACACCTGTGCCTGAATTTGTGGACATTCCAATTTTTTGCTACCATTTACTAGAAACTTTTTCATTTAAACACGTGAAACCGCTCCAATGAATGAACAAGGTAAAAAATCAGCGAACCGAAAATATTTCACGTCCACATATTTAAAACATCCGACGATTAAAGTTAACATGTAATTGCTGTTTTTTTTCCTGCAAGCAACATTAGTGTTTTCGAACACGTCGCTAAATAAAAATGCATTCTAAAATAAATCGTTGTAAAATTCGCGCCTTGGGCACTGACCGTTGAGACTCCGAGGCTGGTTATTAAAACGACTATACTATGTCATTATTCTCGAAACAAAAAAAGGAGTGAATCGTAACAGGCGCGCCACATATCATCGGGGGAACTGGTACTTATGCGCGTAGTTTCTATCGTAAATCAAAGATATTAAACGGAATGGCGGAACCTCTTTTGAGTTCACATTATAAATCATAGAGGCGCAAGAAGACCTCTGGCTGCCACCAATAGGGTCTTTGCGAACGCCGTCTACATAAATCGTGTAAGTAATAAAAAATACAAAATGTATGATGATAAACTTGTGTAAGTTGAAACTGTCTTGATGTCTCCAATTCTTGCGGTGTGATACTGAATTTATGGTTTAACTGAAACTGAACATATAGTATTTTAATAGTACAAAACAAAAAAGCAGTGTAATAAAGCAAAGAATAGCAATCATAACAAGGCAAAAAAGACAGTTACAACTGCTTATTTTACAAACTCTGCCTTACACAACAATTTTGAGGTTATCTTACTGTTAGTAGTCAAAACAATACAAAATCTCAACAAAAAACGGCACGATATAAAATTAGTACCGCTCAAAAAATCTAGTTGATACAGATTACTCCGTGAATTCCGCTAAAATATTGAGAAGAAAGAGGTCTATTATTACTGACCATCGTAACAAAAATGCTTCGTTATGAAGATGCTCCAATTTGTTAAAAATACCAATGTGTTTATGAGATAGAGACATGATAAAACGAATTCCTTTCAGGGCTAGAACATCGTTGCTACTTTCACTGTACGTCTGAACGTGATCATTGTCTATTATGATTTAAACGGTGCACGCCAATTTGTGGTTTTAAAGTGCTCCGCCATTGCAAAGAGAGCATTGCTGAGCTATATTCGTCGCTTCGGAAACTCCCTTTACGAGATCATAGGTAATATATAATCAGCCTAAAGAGATTTTCCAAAGAAATATAGCAAAATATATGATGACTTCAAATGAACCACCAACATTTTAAACAGTTAACCAAAAAAACATGCAAATTTCATGGATCTTAATAAAACTCTATTCACAGAATGCAGAAGGTATAGTATATAGTTCCACTTATAGTTCCACTTTATATAGTTCCACTTCCGTCAACAATTTATCTTAGCTGCCAGTGTAGCCTCACCTCTACCGCTCGCCAATTGCTGCCTCATTGACTCTCGGTTTCGTTTATCAAGTTTCGTTTAAAATTGCTTTCTTTGTGCAACTCGAATTTAAAGATCCACATAAAGATAGATTTTCAATCTTTAAACTCACTTTCTACATCACGTTCTGCCAACAAAAGGCGGATGGTATTGACTTTGTTTGGGTCGAATTTATCGTTAGGTGAAAAATGTTACATAAAGATATCATAACTAATATCATTGTGAAACGTCAAGTCATTCGATATAAAAGTGTTTTGTAGAAACTGTAAGGGTTTCCTTGTTAGGATCGTGACGAGATTGAGTTAGATATGGTGTCGTGAGCTCTCTTATTGCATTTGGTTTGTTGACGGTGATAATTTCTGTTCAAAGGAGACAAAAACCGTCTGTGTTGGCAATGACTGCACAGTGTTCATTTGTTTTTATTTATGTCATTTGGTAATCCGGTATGGGTCTATCAAATCGAAGATTAGTTCCGTGCTCACTGAGTTTTTGTCCTGATTACAAAAGTGAAGTCTCTCTTACTTCAACGTGTTTTTCTTATCCCAAAATAAATACTCTGTTCGTAAAGCAGTTACTTAAAACAGAAAAGTTGTATCTTAAATTCCTGGTAACAGGAAATTCACCAAACCTAAAATCTACTTAAAAGCAAGTTTGTCCCCAAAAGTTGAAATTGCTTTATCCATCTTGTCGCACTATGAATTTTAATTTCACACCTAAGCCCGCTCTCTGCGTTCACAAATCACCTCAAAGCTTTATTTATAAGCATCACAGTCTTTCGATCAAGTTAAATTGAAAAATATGTAAACGAGCGTGATATTCAATGTGTCGTGGAAAAAAAACATGGGGCTGTCATTTTTAACGTGCGATAGATGGCGTGGCTGTAACGCTAACACAGATAAATCGGTCGGAAGACGCCTCGCTACATTGGCTTCCTTAACGACCTTTGCTACGGAATCAGTTTAGGGTTAAAGGTGATATTCTTCGGTATTGTGAGTGTGTGTGTTCGTGTAATGCGGTGTCAAAGGAAGTTTGGAACGTCGAGAGATGATACGATTTTTTCGTAAAGAATATTCGAAGGAAGGATATTTAAGAAATATGTCTTTGAGATATGAAACCAAAATACATTCATTCTTGCGTCTCCATTGATTTGTTTCCTTATGTTTTACTTTTTTTATGTGGAGCAATTAGTCTTGCACGCGAAACTGTTATGAATAAAATTATAAATAAAACAGTAAAATCGAGAAAAAAAGTGTAACAAGACCATTAATATTGTTAGAAAAATTAAACTGAAACAATTTCATAACCTTTCAGTAATTTCATACGAAATTGAACTTTAAAGTCAATGTTAATTGATTTTATCACAGGATTTATGTACGTCAGAAGAATACATTTCAAACTAGATATTAAAAATACGCTAAAAAAAATTAGGTAAAGTCAGATTAACCGAATTTGGGCACTTATTCATCGGGAGAGTAGGCAAACAGTGTAGTTAAGTAAGTATGTATAGTAAATTCATAACCAGATATAAATGATTAATGACCCGTTGATTACGTTAGCAGCCGGAGCACAGCGATCAAAATCAAACCTTCTGTGATATATATGGAAACCTCACTTACCGAACCCAGACCCCGTTCTGCAACTACTATATTTCGGAGACAGTGCGCAAATTGTACGTAACGCAATATCATTAAAAATAAATAAACACGCATTTTTATGTTTGAAGTGTTGTTCCGCACAAAACAAACAAAAGTAAAGCTAAAAACCAGGTATATGCGATGCTAATTCTTCAAAAATAATCTTTTTTTTTGTCAAATATATTCTATAAACGATTCTGATTGCATGAAAGTTATGTTAATAACGCACTATCCGAAGTAACCCTGTATATCCTCGAGACTAGAAGCTGCATCTGAGGAAAGAATAACATAAATTTAAATTAAGTCTTCAATACTAAAGCCACAGCCTACGTCATCACCAAATACCAATTAACACAAATCCAAAAGCTAACGTCAACACGAAAACAGTCTAAACGCATAAATAACAGATAGCCGTGAGTTATAAAGTTGTCGAGCATTATGTGTAAGATGCAACAATAAACGTTCTACATGAAGGCGTTGCTTCGCGTTGTTATAAGTCCGTTACCTAGATTAATGTGCGTGCCACATCGAATGTGTAGAAAGATCTTTGTGGGAACCGCGTTCGGAAATGGAGTAGTGTGGGTTCTACTGGTGGAGAGGTTCGGCAAACAATCTGTGGTTTGACGAGTTTATTAGTTTCTTATGAGTCTGTTGAGTCAAGCAAGATAAATTCTTGTAGAAGTCTCATTGCGAGATGTAAACCTACAAAGTAGTGAAATGAAAATGAGTTTAAAGAGAAGAAGACCGATGAAAAGATTGAACGAAATGAACTACTTGCAGCACAATAATGAACAATTAGGACAAGTTTTAAGAGAAAACCTATTTTTTAATAAATAAACGCGCTAGATGTGGTTGACATCGTTAAGTTTATTTTTAATCATAATCTTACTAAGTACTTACATTAATTTACTGGTGATGGCTCATATCAATAGCTGAGCATCAAGACTTGTCGTGTCCTAACGAGTTGCTAACGAGTTTTATAAGTATGATAATTTCCTATTTCCGCTGCGCTAAGGACCAGCCTAGACTGCAAGGCTGCTATAACTACTTGTTTATTTCATAATCTGTCTTATTATAATCTTAATACATTTGAACTAAGAGACTGGTAAGTGCCTCCCAAAGTGAAATCTTCGTAGACTTTTTCCAACTATATTGAGGTCGACTTTTAATCAAATCAGGTGCGGGGTACTTAACCTTGAAGATCAAACCGTCTGTTATTAGCTACGAGTCTGTTCCAAGTGGTCAAAGAAAAATTAATTGATACTAGAAAAGTACTAGGTTTTCGTATTTTAGTTCCTCTTGTTTATCGTGCTCCTCAAACCAACCGTCCGTGTGTCTCATCAGACCGTCACATGTCCTTTTGTTTCTGACACTCCCTCACTATTTGATTTATAGATCTCTGCGTTGACTAGCTGTCTCTACCGAGGCTTATTAATGAATTTATTTAAACGCTAATGAACGAGTTACGTTAAGGACAAGTGAAACCAATTTATCTGTATCCAAAATGAACGAATGAACTGTTATTTTAGGATCATAATTGAACCCCCGATCGGTTCTAACTTTGCTTTTAGTTCGAAAATTTTAACTTAAATAAGTATCGTTCATTTATCTTATAGAACTTTGGATGATCTTTCCGATTCCGAGAATTCGTTTCGGCCAATTTGATTTTGTGAAAACAATAAAATTAATTAACATGGGATTAATTTTGAAGAGCATGATTTTAGATTTAGTTGAGTCGAGTTAATTGATTTACTTAGTCAGTTATTGAGAAATGTTAAGTAATTTAATAAAGAAAATCTTTTTGTTTGCTTTGTTTCCGACAAGAATAATATTATTATGTGTTTGAGCCCCAGACGTAGTGGACAAGACTTGGGCAGAAAACAGACTTGGCAACGGGCCGGGACAACACAAGGAAGGAGGAGACGAAATATATACTTGCCTACAACTACCTCACCTAGCAATATAGCGTGTATTTGACTAGCGACGAATAACTGAAGTAAATTAGATAAGATTCATTCATTTTTAGGCTACTTAGGAAATCAGCTTATGGTATATCTATTTATTCAATCTTCCAGTTGAAATCAGCTTCCAGTCAGCTGTTTACATTTTTATTAGCATTTGCCATTGCTGATTATTTGACCTTCATTGATTGTTGATTATTGATGACTTAAGCTTTTCAAGCTCAAGAAGGGTCCCGATATGTAACGTTAACCCAAGTAGGTATTTACTATTACTATGCCAAATTTAATATGCTTTACCGCTACAAAGCGGCACGTATAATAAATTCCGCTTAACAACATCACAACAGAACGTATATAACTTTAACACCAAAGCTCAGCAAGAGCACAGTTTCAATGATAAACGCGCTTCATCAATTTTAAACACACGGCTCAACTTCATACTGCAACGGAGCTTATTCAAAAGACTCGGGCTTTTTACTAATGCTTTCAGAGGCTTCATTAACATCCACTCTTGTGAATAGGCAAGAGTATTTAATTTAAGCGAAGCTAGTCGACGTTCTATATGAGACTCGGTGTTGCCACCCAAAATATTTCAACGGATGTTCGAAATTTTTAAAGAGGAAAAATTATATATTTATTCGTTAATTTGTAATATGTTCAAGAGGTTTTAGGTCACTGATTGCTGTGAAGTTTTTATTATCAAAGTGATGGAGTAGATTTTTAGTATCTGTGAGGATAATGACAAATTCATTGCCTTCATAATAATGTCACTATTGTCTCAAACAGATGATCCAGTGTATAGCCCAGGTTCGTATAACCCAGGTACTGCGTTGTGAAAGTTAGGTCGCATTCAGCCGTATTCGATTAGAATGGAAGCCATCCCTACTATAGTTAGGAAAAGTCTAGGCAGACTGATATATTTTGTCTGAAACTACTCCCTAAGTCAAAAGTCCGTAGTTTCGGGCTTAGTTGCGGACGTATCATCTAACCGCTAAAAAATAATGACAACACGATTTGACAGTTATTGTCAAATCGTGTTGTCATTCATTCTTAGTTCGGGTTCGGAACTAATCGTAAGTCCGTAGGTGAAACGGTGTAGAATACATCCGCAACTAAACCCGAAACGACGGACTTCGGGTTTAGAGAGTAGCCCCCCTGTTGATGATGCGAAATATAAGCTCAACAACTTAAACGACTCTTCCTACTTTCTGTAATTACTGCACCAATGTCAACATGACAAAATTTAGCAAGAACAAACGAACTTACATAACCACACAGACAATAATTACAAACCCAACTAGTCATTACTTAATTTAATTCCGCCAAGTCGAGCTCTAAAGTTTAAGTCAGCTTCCGTCGGGAACTTTAAATTTAAAACACACCATAGGCATCTAAATACATGTGTGAGAATGTGAGGCAAATTCAATTCTTGGCGCGGGACCATCCACCCGGCGAAGATTTAGGGTTCATTTTAGCCGGCGAAGTTATTTGCTCATGAACATCTGGAGCTACCAATTTTAGATTGAAATTGTTACCTCGTACAATGAAATTGAAAACTTTATTCGCCGTTTGTCTTTCTTGTACCTTTACTTGTTTCTGGTATTTATTTTGGGCTGGATTCTGTGTTACTTTAATTCTGAATCTGAAGTTATGTTTTGTATTTTAGTTATTTATAAACCGACTTCAAAAAAGGAGGACTTATCAATTCGGTTTTTGATATATACTTCTGGACACATCTATTGGCCCACCTTAGAGTTTAGGTTTCGATGGCCCCTACCGAAATATGATTGCTAGATTGAACAAAAACTGTTGATGCAGTTTTAAACCTGATACATTTTACCATCTTTTTCGATCGTATTGTTTTAAATTTGAATTCAGAATACCATACGACATGGAGCTACGCCTAACAAGTCGGATATGCGCCTTGTTAAAGGCAATTGATTTTTGAATAAAAAACATGTTTTATCAAATAAAGGTTTAATTTAATAACGCGTGTTGCCTCCATGGGCATCTACCACAGCTCTCATACGATTAGGCATAGAGTTTATCAACCGCTCTATGCAATTTTGAGGGATCATCTCCCATTCCTCTTCTATGGCAGTTTTCAACTCCTGCATCGTCTGGGCAACTGGCTGACGAGCCCTAACACGTCTTTTTAGCTCGTCCCACATGTGCTCAATGGGGTTCATGTCTGGGCTTCTGGCTGGCCAGTCCATAACTGTGATGTTCACATCCCGAAGATATTCCCTGACGATGCCGGCCGCATGGGCTCTTGCATTATCATGCATAAAAAGGAAATTTGGGCCCACATAGTCCGCGTATGGTATCACGTGAGGTTCTAAGCACTCACGAATGTACCTTTCAGCATTTAATGTTGGCAGCCGTGGTCCTGTAACAACCTCAAGTTGAGTTTTGCCGCTCGCGGATATACCGCCCCAGACAGTCCATGAGCCACCGCCATAAGCAACCCTCTCTTCAAAGCAGCATTGTGCGAAACGCTCTCCCTTACGTCGGTAGACCTTCTTCCTTCCATCATTGCCATGTAACACAATTTTAGACTCATCAGAAAAGAGTACACGGCTCCAATCTTGCTGTGTCCAATTTAAATGACTGCGTGCGAAATGAAGGCGCGCTGTTCGGTGGGCTCGCGTTAGTTTGGGCCCATTAGCTGGCTTGTGTGGTACCATATCGCGTTCTTTTAACCTTCTCCGAACAGTTCGAGCGCTCACAGATACTCCGTGGAAGTCGCGAAGTTGGTTTTGTATCTCAATGGAGGTAAGGTGACGATTTCTCAAGCTGGTCGTCACGATGAATCGATCCTGCCTTTCAGTTGTGACCCGAGATCGTGGCCTTCCTTGGCGACGAACAAAGCCGCCAGTCTCTAGGTACCTCCGATAAACATTTCGGACCGCAGATCGACTTAAATTAAGTTGAGCACTCACGTTTCTTTGGCTGTGTCCGGCCTGAATAAGTGCCACAGCTTGGGCGGCGACTTCAGGTGAAGTATCCATAGATTATTGATAGAACCTCACCTTAATGTTAAGAATAAGTAATGTTTGTTGCAAAACCAAAGATATCAATCACTTTTTCAAGAATTAAATCCAAGTAAACCAATAAAACCAAGTTTTCTTAGTATTCGATTGTTTGATATCAACAAACAGGCTCCAAATTGTCTTTTGTTTCTTTAAATTCTGTGTTCGAAATTCAAAAAAAGACTATTGAATGAAATTGTGAATGTGCCAGGTTCAAAACTGCATAAAAACTTTTTGCTCTACCTAATATAAAATTTTAGCTAGGACCAAACGAAACTGAAAATACAAGGTGGGCCAATAGATGTGTCCAGAAGTGTATATTTTTTGTATGTTCGGGCATAACTTCGTCATAATATATCAACGGATTTGCGAAATGTCTTTTTTTTCGAAAGAGGTTTATTCCGAAATGGTCCTTTTTAAATTTCGTAAAGGTTCGATGAAGAAGCTCGGAGATAGAAAAATAAATTGACGCGGACGGTAGGAATTTTTAGGAAGTAGCACTAAAGACCAAACCAGAAACACCGACTTCCAAAATTTATTTTGTATTTTATAGTGGTGTTTATTTGATCGGTTGTATTTTTTGTAAACGAGTTTTTTTTTTAGTATTTGCTGAGACACGTAGGTATTTAAAGCTTAATATTATAACATTAGAAATAATTAGACTGGCAAATTTTCTAATTAATTAAATTAATCATTTCGTTTGTGATTTTGACAGTGAATGTTTGGTTTTGTTCTCATAATTCAATTAATCTGTTGTAGATCAAATAATGGAAGTCATAAATAAAACATCGTATCCAGTATTTACTCAGGCGGACATATTCAAAATGTTATGATTTAATTAATATTCGATTCCGGCTTCTTCCTTTCATTATATGCAAAGCGTTCGGTCACGCATTTATTATTTCTAACAGCCGCTTTGACATTCGGCTCCTTTATTTACGTAACAAGCTTTGCAACGTCGCGGCTCGAACATAAATTCTTACAAAATGAGACATTAATACTCCGCAATTCTAGCATTAAAAGGGAAACATCAAAGAGTTCGTTCGGAGAAACCACTATCGAACATAGTTGCTCTCGAACGCTCGGTTTTTTCTTTTCCAACGTCGGCGTCGCTCGATCTTCGGTGTTAGTGCTGCCACCCCATCGTGCTCCTAGTGATTAATTAAAAATTGAATAGGGCTCTAATAGTCGCATTGTGATAACTTGAATAGCTCTTAATGAATTTCCATTCTGCGAAGTGGGTCGTTGTAGGGAAGTCGCGTAATTGGTGGAAAGTCGGGATCGGTGACCGCGGCCTGTTTCAGGACGCTGCACCAATTTTAGGTTTATTGTTTCTATAATTGCTCCAGGGAAATCCACGACGAGTTGAACTGACTTCACTTAAAACTTTACCCCCAGATACAACTCCGCAATATTGGCTCCCGTTCAGTTTCGTTTGCCTTCCCGAACATTTTTGTTTAATCGACTCTGATTGGTTTTTGACTTTATATTTAATTTTCATCATAACAATCCGGTCGTTGAATTTTCTGGAGCGATCGTTATGAACGTTTTGAGTTTGACTGGGTTAGTTATTATTTTATACTTCACGGAGCAAATGAACAATCAAAGTATCGTTTAAGTAAATCAAACTGGAGGACATTTGTTTCAGAGCTCATTAATAATAGATTTATGTACAACTATTTACTATATAAACACTTCAATAAAAAAAAATAACTAACTAAAAATAGTCTAAAATCTGGCGTCGAAAAATTCCTCCGCATCGCTGGCCACTGGAAAAGTACCCAAAAGGCTGGCAGCATTGCCACGATGTTTGGCAATGCTTATCCTTTGTCCAAGGTAAAAGCCAGGCCTTGTCACGCGGAGTGTCAACTAAGCGTCTTGACAGATCTTTAAACAAGCTATGAGCATTTTTTTTTTTTTTTAATGATGGGAAATCGGGCGCGTCCTCCCGCTTAATCCGAAACAGGTACCTCCCGAAACAGCCGTGTCCGGTAAGTACCTACCTGCGTCAGGCGGAAGGTGAGGACGCCGTGGCGCCTCTCCAGCCACTCCTCAAAGAGGGGCCTTACCGCCGCAATTGTGGCGTGCCCAAAGCTATGAGCACTTGGACCCCACTACCCAAGAGTTTCAACCCCAAACGCTTCGAAAATATAACAACCAACGAGGTTATTATATTTCCGCCGAGGTTCTCCGCAGCCGCAGCGGCAGGGCCAGCACAGCACGATGAGTTAGGAAGATGGGATGGCGCAAGAGTATCGTCCCAAGTAGCATTATGGCCTACCCATCTTCCATGGAAATAACGACATGCCGTCCGGTCTCTTGCCATCGTCGCGTACCAGGTCATTGGGTTCTAATACAGCCAGAACGCCGAGAAGAGCGGATGATTTCGTTAATATTTGCGTGCCGCGCTATGCGACCCGCGCTACGGCTGCACGACAGGCCCTGGTATCCGAGGCTGCTGACAACTTCGCCACAATGGCAGAGATTTAGAGAACAATAAAGAGTTCCAAGACGCAGAGATGCAGCGAGGCGGAAAGTAGTATCGTCGAACAAGGTGCCTATGTTCGACGACGGTAGTGCGTGAAGCCAGAGTCCTGACTCCCACTGACCCACAGCCAACAGGCGCGCACGCTCTGCAGTAGCAGTTGATGTGGCAATAAGGTTTTCCTGAACTTGCCTGCAGAGCGGCTCATCCCACCTCATCCCGTCTCTGGGATGAAGGGTAGTCGAGCGGATTTAAATTCGGGCAAGTGAGTCTCCAGGCCTCGGTGAAGCACGGCACATCAAAACCAATCAGTGTAGAAACTAGAATATTCCTGATTAATATGTATATTATCAGGAATCAAAATTAAATCATAAGAGGTATTTTTTTTTTAGGGTGAAGTGGAAGGGCTTGTCAGACTCTTACTGACTAAAACTCATACGAGATCCTTCTAAAGCCCTTTGCATTCCAGGGCCGCGGTGACTCTTTCGAACAAATTCCGCAACCCTGGCAATTCCGCAACCCTGGCTATCATAGGCGGTATTACTTCTTGCGTTTGGGTCAACAATTTCTGCTTATTGATCAAATCTATCTCTAAATAATTTGTTTAAAACACCACATACATTAGTTTTCCTGCCTTACTAATATCTATCTTATTAAAGTCAAAACAGTCTTCACCCAATTTTGGTTAAACCTGTCCTAGACCTGATTCTCCGTTTCAGAATTTTATTCGATGGGAAGAATGTAGACCATGACAACCTATGTTAATATTATTTACTCATTGGTTAACTAATAAAACTAAGTAATTGTCTTCTCATACACTTGATATTTTACTCGTTGCAATTTTATATATGCTGAGTCTATTTAGTTCAGTATATCTTCCCATTTCATCGTTTAACGTTCTTCGAGTCACGTCGTTTTTCTATACATATAGATGAGGCGCAGCAAAGGTCCTGTTTTGTACACAAAGTCTGTTTGAAACTCGTTAAAGATATTACTGCTGAAAACTTCCTACTAGAGAATCAAGTCTAGTTCTGCTTCCTACCATTATAAAATGAGCTGTTAGTTTAGTCTACATGAGGTGAATAAAGTGTCTGTTCACCTTGCCTCGGAAAGTCGTTGGGCCCGGCTACCATTAGTAGATCTTTGACAGTCGTTACGGGGAGTCAGAAGCCTGACACCAATCTTAACACGGGGTATCTTGTTACCCAGTTACTGGTTTGTGAAGGTCAGCTAAGCAGTTGATCCATTTAAAATGGGCAGGCAGATTGATTTTTTCCCTGCTAACCTGAATGAAAGAAAAATAACATAAAATCTATTAATCAAAAAATCATTTCCAAGCAAAGCTAACAATGAACAAGCAAAGATGGGTGGGTTAGGTTTAGAGAAAATTACGATAAAGGAACACAGTAATCGTAAATTAGAGTTTGAATCAGTTTTCATGAATTATTTTAATGTTGGCACTGTGCACTGAAGCTAAAATTTCATTGAAGTAAGACTAGTTTAGCGTTTAGTAAAACTTAATTTGCAACCTCACCGCTCAAGAGTTCCTGATTAAAGCCTCTGTTTGTAGTTCGTACTAGTCCAGTTTCTGGAAACAATAATATTTTAAAGTCAATTTAATATGTCATTAAAATAATTCTTCTGTATATATTTAGGAACAATTTATTTAATTTTGTTTTTTATTGCGGCTGCAGTATATAATTTTTTAAATAAAAAGTATCATGATACTCAGCGAGTGAAAATTAACTTCTTTAAAATATTATGTAGTTTGAATTGATTGTCCCTGTGTTTGAAGAAATGTTCCATCTAAAAGCATTAGCAATACATGTATGACTAATACCCATGAAGCAATAGCAAAAAGGCGTTTGTGTTAATAATGATAAAATCATTACGTGCAATTATTCATTCCTAGCATTACACGCATTTCCAAGACATACTGTATCTCACATTTTAGGAGATAAATTACAAACTTTGAACTTTATAATTCCTCTCTAAAAACAAAATTACAGATCGGCTTTAAACATCAGTGGCTAATCTCGGAAATACCTCCATCGTTACATTGACTAATGTGTTCATACACGTTCTTATGCGTTAGATTACTGTTACAACATTTAACTGAGCAGGCACGCTATCAAAATTTCTACATTAAGACGAAACGACGATAAATCGTGTCCACTTAATATCTGACCACGATCATTCATTACTGAAAGCATTACGTTAATATATTTTGGTTGAATCGACGTCTGAGTAGATTTCTCTCGGAACTGAGATTAGGGACACCCACGTGTTTTATCAATAATCCATTATGCGTACAGCAAACAATGAGGTGCGTTATCAGAAGCGGTACTATCGAAGCCGGCATGATGAATGGCCGCGATGGTACATTAGAAAATGTCAATAAATAAAAAGTCAATATCATAGCCCATCTCCCGGTCCGTAGTAGACGGTCAGAAACTCGAGATGAAATGTTGTTAGCGCAGTACAGTCCGCTACACAAGTTAATATCGTGGAAAAATGTTGAAAAGAAAGTCACCGTTATTGGCGTTCCTCTAATTGGAAGCAAAAATTAATTGGAGATACTGTACAAATAAGGTGTGTTGAGGAACATTTATACAAAGTTATAGTACGTTCATTACTTTTTAACGGTGTCGACAAATTCAATTCTGTTAATTTTTAACGCATTAAAATTTTATTCGTTTAAGAGGAAGGTTGTGAAATATTCGATTATGAGCAGATATAATTGTAATTTCTCGTTGGGTACTCGACCTCATTACGCATTCACAGATTCAAAGTCTCAAACAGCTGTTTTTCGTCAATGTTCTCAGACGGTTTTATTTCAGAGTTATAAATAGAAATTAGTATTTATTTGATAACTTTTATGGCTTGCCTATCTATTACAACACTTGAAAATCAGGTTTATTTAAGAATCTCCTATACTTTGCTACGCCTACACTTCAACTGATTAGCAAACATATCAAATTCAAAATCTAGAAAAAAATAATTCTCCAAATTACTACCATGTTTTGTTTTTAAAGTCAAATAAAGAAACAGCGACCAAAAATATATTATGACGGTCTTCGTCTCCTATCTTGACGCTGCCGACTACAATAACTACTCTAAGCAGAGAAACCGGTAGCCATAGATAAGTGGAGTTATGCTTAACTCAAGTTTGGTACACACGATCGCTCCTACGCGGTCAATTTGCTTCTACAAACTAGTCGGAAGGTTTTCATTTGCGCTGTTGCATTACGTGTTAAAATGTTTGTTTATAGGTGAGGGAAAGTTGTCATTAGTTTTGTTTTCACGATTGACACCTTTACTAAGTGTTCTCATCAGCCGTTAAAAAAGTCGAAATCATTATTAATATTATTCATAATTCTGGAATGCTATTGTTGCTGAGAAAACGATAAACAAATTTTGAACCAGCTACATACTTTAGAAAGTAGCAAAAAGACCTTTCGTTTTAAAAATACAAGAGTCAAATTAACGGACACTCTAAAACCTTCCAATCTTCTATATTGCGATACCTTTGCCTAAAATATTTCAAATTATCCAACATCAACTACCACTGCGACTTGATGTCAAACAGAGAACAATTCTTCATAAGCATCCTGTGTATTTCGTCAGCGATATCTCCCATGCCCATGCGATTCGGTGCACCAGATGGCATTCCTATTAATACTTGTGTAGCAGTACTGTGTCGTGTTTCCAAATCTTAATTAGTCATAAGTACAGAGAGATCGTTAGCTCTTTGAGGTTCTTGTGTGGTCTCCAGATATAGGACACTGTTACCAATTGCCTAATTGTTACTCCGTCACCTCTTTATGTGGGAACAAGATGTTATTATAAAGTTGAGTTTTTTATTTCATCATACGGCAAATCCGTATATTGCTTTCTTGACAGATTTTGACTTAGATAAACTGTGTTACGTCTGACAAAATTTCATTTCATATAATATTCTGTTGACACTTGAAATAACACAATCAAAATAAAATGTATAAGGGTAATAAAACTTTATTCTAGTCGGAATCTGCCATAGATTCTAGCACGGAGGTTAAAAAAAAGACTATACGAACTAACATGAAGTCTAATATTGAAACTAATTCTAAGCCTGAAGTCTGACAAATATTTAGGTTTGATCTTTCCAGAACATTATCTAAAACTTTATGAATCGTCCAATACACTTTAAAATATTTTATGGACGTGCAAATCTATCGTAGTTCTGGCATTGCCACTTAAAACAGATCTGCATGTGAGTACTAAAGATAATGATAGTTTACAAACATCAAGAATTTCTAAATCGCACAAAATGAGCAGCCTATAGTCATCATTTCTCTTTTACCTCGAGATTACCATGGAATAGTAAAATAAGGTTATGGTTATTTTCTCGCCACAAATAGAGATACTTAATCGAGTGTCACTCACCATGATGAATGTATGGTATTCAAGTTACGGCTTGTAAACCCTTGATTTGTGGACAGTACTTTCAGACTCTTCATCTATATGTCATTGTTAGGTCTTCAGAAAGACCGATTGGAATATGGCTGATAATATTTTACGCCTCGTTTTGCTTATACTTGTTTTTATTGCTAGCCTTTTTTCGCGAGTCCGCGATTCCTTCTTCTAGTTCTTGTGAAATCTATCTGAATACACTAAAGAGAAAAAAAAACTCATAAGATTGCTTAAAGATTTAAGATAGGAAGCAAGCTTTACAAATGTTTGTGAAACCCACGCTTTTTCGGAAACTTTGCACACTTCAAATGAAGTAATTAAAACAATTGAGAGCAAGATCTTAATTACACGATTGCTAGCCGTACTCACATTAAGACAACCACGAACAAACGGTACCGCAGTAATTCTAAATTTACCAAAAACACAAATTACTGTTCGAACAGTACATAATGAATGAATTTACCCTATCATTAGTATTTTATAACTCAATTACAGTAGCAGCAAAGTTTTTGTCCGGAAACGTAGAATTTCATTTGAAACAACGATATTATATGAAGCTACATCTATATTTGATTTGGCCTTCGGTCGAACGAAACTACTAATTTAGAGCGACCTATTCAAATTAATTTATTTTTGGTAGTTTGCTTGCAAGCAGGCCGGATGTGTTTTGGAACAGTGCTTCCAGCGTTTGAAGTAAGCTAAATTAAATTTTCGCCGAGAACAATTTCTAAATTAATTCCGGGAACACTAAGCGTGGTCTGAACTTAAGTTGTTACTATCCTTGTTGCTGCAGCTGCAAATGTGTTGATACGTTTTAATATTGCATTCGTTTTAATGCTTGAGAACCATGTAATGTCTCGAGTGATTATTGCGTTAGAATTAATTACGAAATGACTGAGAAGCTTTTTGTTTCGTGGAGCGCTTGTTGCATGAAAAACATGTATTTGTAGATTACGCCTCTTAAAAAATGTCAAAAAGTATTGTGCTACAACATGAAGAGAAAAGTGGTGAGATTTAGTGGACGATTGGTGCTCATCTCTCATGTTCTTGGTGGAATGTCGTTTAAGTTTATTTCCCTTTGGTTTAAACTCTTCGCCTATAACTTCCACGAAATACAGCCCTTTCTGCCAGACACCTTGAATCGTAATGCCTTTATACCAATGTAAAAAATCGGAAAATTTAAATATTGAAATCAATTACATAACATTGCTCGATGGTGGTTCAAATTAGATTATATTAATACTCTAATAACTTAATTACTTGGATAGACGATGTTCTAACAATAGTCGTGAATGAACAATCTAGTAACAATCCTTTCGAAACAGAATCATTTATTCATACGAAGGATGGGTTGGAAATAATTATTATTGTTTGGTAACTAATAGATATCCAATAGGTTTAATTGGATCATTACAGAGTTAGTATTCAAGCAATTGTCGAAGCAATTGAATAGAACTTTCCATCAGTTGTTTCCAATTTGTTGAATCCCACAATCTATAGTGTATTTCTGCTTTTAATAGTAGAAGGATTTGTTTTATTAGAGTTTTAGTAGAGTACTAATAGTAGAAGAAATTATTATAAAATAGAAAATATTGATTCTTTTGATAACCTTTTCTGTTAAATCATGGCAAGATAGACTTTTCGTCACGTAATTAAAAGAGGAATCAAATAAATAGAACATTCTTAACTGCATGTATAGCAAGATGTTCAGTTAAGCCACAATGTCACGCTAAATATAACCATAGCATACCAGTAGGTAAATATTATATTCTCATTCAAAATCTACTCTTATAAAAAAAAACTTGATTCTGCCGACGGTTTTTGATGAAATCCTCAATGAATTAAAACTTTAATTAAGACAGGATGTTTAACACTTTTTTATTTCAATCTGGTCTTGATCCGCGCTGTTGCATCCAAAGGGGACAATGTTTTGACTCCGTTTAATGGAGCTCCTAATTAACTATATCGCTCTATGTAAACAAAAAATAAAGTATAAAGTTTACGGTATATTAGGACATCCGTTGATAGTTGTAATTAAAATACAGCTTAAGTGTTTTTTGTTTATGTTATTAGTAGTAAAGTTTTTGATTTTGATTGATATTTTATTCGTTCTTGAGATTTCGTAAGTTGAATGTCTTTTTGATCTATGAATAACTTTGTGTTTCATCATTACATAATTTTTGTAGCGAAAAAAAAACTGTTATAACAATACAGATTCAGATTAACCAACGATGTTGTAAAGAAGATGAATCAACATAAGTGAATAGTGACTTAAGGCTAAATTTATTTTCATTATCAAAGTTACATTAATTTGCATTCAAACTTCAAAATGATCCGCCAATTATTTTCATATTATCTCGAATCTCCGTAATACGAATAAATCGCAGAGGACAGCTGTTTAAACCACTTTGGCAATGAAACAACAACCCACTCACCCATCTTCCCATTGCATGTGGCTTAACTACAAGAACAGGTAAGCTACTTTTATAGATGACTCCAATATTGTTATCAATAAAAATCTTCGTATGAAGAATGGTCTGCGCAGAGGCACATCGTTTAGATTGTATCCCTTGCCTTGAAACTAATCTGTACTTACCTTTACAATAGAAAGGGTTGAATAATAGAGATTTTTTTTCAACCTCGAGGGGACATGCGTCTTATGACGGATTGGTCGTGTTGTGGGTAAAAAATTATTGTTAGTGCGTTGGTATGTTCTCAGGCGTATTATTAAGGATTTCTGTTTATGATTTAGGGTATGGTTTTTATAATTGAATCTATGTTTGAATAGTTAGTGGTGCTTTAATTTGTATTTAAGAACTTAGGGTTGGGATGAGTGTTTACAAGTCATAATAAATCTAATCAACTAGAAGTGACCCAAGGGCTAGCTTTTACCTTGATCAAAGAATAAGTATTGCCATACAACGTGGCAATGCCGCCAGTCTTTTGGGTACACTTCCAGTCGACAGCGACGCGGATGAATTTTTTGACGCCATATTTTAGGGTTAATTTAGTTAGGAGTTTTTAATTTTACTTCTAGTCTATATAGTTAGTTAAGTATTTATTAAATCAATTATTAGAAGCTATTCAACGTAGAAATGTTTTCCATCTTTCCGTTGGTAGATACTTTGTTCATGATAAAGTGTTATGTGTGGGTTTCTTTGAAGAAATTTCCATCAAAAAGTAAAACTGAGTGTGTACACTTCAACCAACTTTTTCCTCATACTTTTCTAGTGTTTACACGCTCCACAGATTCGAGTATTTATAAAAACATCAAGTATATCACTAAAAGCCTCCCCATACAAGTTATAAGAGTCAACTGGGGGAAAGAGATTGATGATACCCGTCGGCTGTAATCTGGCAATCCGTCATTACTTGTCTACTTCTTGCATTTTTTGCAACTGCAACATTGACACGTGCCTACAGTTCCATGGAAGGGCTACTGTTTGTGGAATTCAATTGTTTTCTACCTATTGTTTGTCAGTTCTCAGGAAAATGGAATCCGATTTTTCTCTACTTCATGCAACTATGTTAAGTTGGTCTTTTTCAAGATAAACATACAAATATGACTTTCAACAATAAATTTATTCAAAAGACGATATTCAAGGAACATTCTAATTTACCCAGACTTATACTTCATTAAATAATCATTAATCCATACGGAGCCCGAGTCGATGTCATTGTTTATTGTGTGGAAACGAACGTCGTGATTCAAAAAAGTTCAACCAGCATAAAAGAAACGACAGCTCCTTTAGAACATACCATGTTTGTGTATGCATACCACACATGGTTCAGTAAACTGAACGCACCTCTTATAAACATCAAAATAGCTTATGATACGGCTGTAGCTAATTTAGGTAGCATTGTGCACCTCACAAGAGGCGCGCTTGAATAAGATTATCACGAGACTAAAACCCGTTGGGAGTCATTGGTCATAAATCATAACCCATAAAACGAGACTGACAATAACCTCTTTTCTTAGCTACGCTTCCTAGACAGGTGGAATAACGATGAGAAAAGCACCTTAAAGATGTAGCCAATAGGTCATAATTTGCATGTGGAGTCTCTGGTACTTTGTGATGATGTTAGAGATGATAGTTAAAATGACAAGCGAACTTAATATTCCGTTTGATCGGACCAATTGTTGCTATTGTGTTTACTGTCGATTTTTAGAAAGCCATAGAGCGCATCAAGCTTAATAAGTGTACAGTATGTGGGGTTGGAGGACAAACATCAATCATAACGGCCGTCAGTTCATTTTCGGCTAATCCACCGATTTTAAATGCGTGGATGATCAATTGGAAATTGTTCGTAATGAGGCATAAGCCAGTTCTGTGTCAATGCTTTTTTGCGCTCGTGAGCCGTGACTTGAATGACAGCCATTTTTTGTAGAAACAAAATATTTTGTAAACTTTTATTTTTACCGGGTTAATTTGATTGATCTTAAATTTTAAAATTGTTGATACCAATTATGTATGACATGTATACTCAAACATGTTAGGTTCAGTATGCAAGAAAAAAATACAATTTCGTTTAGAACTGACGTAGTTTGATCACAAATTGCTATAACGCAGTGATATTTTTATTTATAAAATGAAAACCAACAGTACGAAGTTCTATTTAATTTTATTATGAAACCACAAAAATACGGCTAATGGCATGAACATTATAAATAACGACGTATCACAAAACGCTATTTCAACACAATAAGAGGCCCTATCAAACCGATGTTTGATAAGATCCTTCGAACTCTTTTTATTCCTCCTGCATTCTGTGTCCGACTAAATTGGAATTCGTGTACGTTATTGTGACCGGGGGAATTAGATCCGCCGCATTCAAAACTCAGACTATCCTATTGAGACCTCTCGGAAGGGAACTGGATCTGATAAGGCAGATTGTCGATAGGGACCCTTTTTCTTTACGCGACACCTTTGTCATGACAAAGGGGCTGTTTGGCCTCAACTGTGGCATCTGAATAGGCTTGCAATAACGCGTCCTGGCCCGAAGCTCGCATCCCGCGAGATCGGCCGCAGATACTCAACTCTCTAAAGATTTATTAATCTTTCTCGTTCACTGGAACAATGAGCGCTTTCGGTAGGCACCTGGTGCTTTTTTCTTGTCACTGAAATATGCTCGAGCCATGTATTCAGTTTTTGCTTGACGCTCGAGTGATGTAAGTGGGGTCTCAAGAGCGATTGTGACCACTTTGACTGACGCTACGAGCCCAAAATAGTAACAGACCAAATTAATAGTGCCATAGCTACAGACGATTAATAACGATCCTAATTGGCTAAAGTTAGGAAATACAAATTCAATAAATATATTTAAAAACCGGTTTCATGCATATAAATTGATTTTTCTGTTAATTTGTATTGAGATTGATGTCTGACAGTTTGTTAGCGAATATTAAATGATTAACAAGTCAATCAAATTTTTATGTTTAGGGGAATTTTGATCGTTACGCAATGGAAGTGTTGAAGACATATTTTGTTTCAACTGATTGGACGTAGATTTGGGTTTTAATTAATTTAAGTCTTTTTATCTTGGCCGTATCGTATTGCATCATGGGTGAAATCACAATATTTAATTTACTTCTTAGAACATAATGCACGTCTCCACCAAAACTTAGTCGTGACGTGTCGTCTGATCAAGTTACTCGTTTAATTTGTCTAGATCGCGTGCAGGGGGACAACGGCAATAAATAATGTTTTTTATCTCGACACCACGGAGGCTCTAGGCAGAAATTCTTACACGTTCGTTCGCTGAATCAACGCTTTTTAATCTTATTTGATATGTGTTTCTTTAAATTATGAAGCGCATGCAATTGATATGATTGTATGATAAGTTCAGGTAAAGTGGCCTTTGTTTAAATGAAAGAGTATAATTTTATATCAATTTGTAGACATTAAGATCTGCTTCCACTTAATTCATGATTTTCTGATACCAGCTGCATGGGGTTGACGTTGAATACTTTTTCTGTGAAAAAGAGTTGTGTATTGAAGCTTAAAGTAACGAACTTGCTATATTGATCGCAGGGCTGTTTTAATAATGATAAATTGACTTGCAATCGTAACACTATGGCGTTTAACTCCAATAAAGCAATATGTTAAATACTCACAATCGAAATCGCGAAATAAAATTTAATAGTGCAAATACAATAGAGGAATAATAGCAAAGCCCCAACAATAAAATGATTAACTACCAGACATTGTTGCTATTTTGGAAGATAATGTTGTAGTGTATCAAGGAGAGTGCAATGTGCATGTTGGAGACCCAACAATACCATCTGCAGAGGTTGTAGATGCGATGCCACATCTTGATAAGGCACCCACATTTTGGCAAATACATCACAGCGGGACGCCGTCACAATATTTTAGTATCTACGGCTGTATCTGTGGCAGGGTATTGCTTTTTTTGAAATGTCATCAAAATCTATGACCACGCGTTTGTTGTCGTAGAAAAAATCAGCCCTGATTGCTATATTATGAGGGTTTTGATGAAATGGTCAGCTGTCATAATAAAATGATAGATTTATTAACGCACATTATTTATTTATTTAACACCATAAAATTAAGAGAAAACTACAAACTAAACACACATTATTTTAAAAGACAGTCCTTCCTATAGCCATAAAACCACATTGGTTTTAATCCTTTAACTTTTAAGTCTGATTGTGAGTCTCGACTACTATTAAATATTCAATTTAAGTGCTACAGTGTTTTTATATATGTATATTAAAGTGTTTCCTGCACACATAAATGCGCCAAAACTTACATTCAAAAAATTTAACAACATGCTAAAAACTCGGTTTCCGATCCTTTTTATCGTATTATTATAGTTGTCAAGATTTCCTGTGCCAAAGAAAGAAACGTATAATGGCAAATGACGATAAAATTGTCCCAGAGTACGTCAACATCTCAAGCCACAGTGCCTCCGCATGGCTCAAGTAAAAACTATCTATAAATTATGTAACACGAAACTTTATGTGTTTTGATCACTCCTCTTGTTCCCATGCATTGTACAAAGGGGATGTGTAACTTGAAATTCTGTAGAAAAACTACAATTTTGTCCCAAAACCTCAATCTTTTGTACCATAAACCGCCCTTTTGAGAATTTATTGTCGTAGAATGATATGATGTCTTTATGTCGTGGGGCCATTGTAATACACTTATCTGATCGTCTCCCGTATTCTGTGTAATGGGGCAGAGTGTGGGTTTTAGGATTTTAATTTTTATACACAGGCCATGTTTGTCTTGATAATTTGAATTTTTCATAATATAGCGATTACCAGGGGTAGGTACTTCGAAACAGTGGGCTTTTTTCTTCCATGCAATAAGTATCATTATTATCAAAACTCTTCTCTTACTGACTGACAAAGTGAGTGACTGACAGACACAGCCGAAACTACTGGTCGTAGGTAGCTGAAATTTGGTGTAAAGCTTCCCTACACTCCGGGGAGCACAAAGAGCGGATTGCCCGATTTTTTTACTGAAACGGGAAAAGGGATATGCGCATACGAAGTCGCGGGCAAAATCTAGTAGCTTATATTTCCAAAAAAAAAATATTATTTTTATTTTCTAACAAAGCTATAAACAGACACAGAGACAGTGCGCATTTTCTTCCAAGCAATCAGTATAGAACTAGAACATATTACAAGTAAAAATAATGTATTTTTATTTTTGAAGAATGACAAATATTTGTCTATGTTTTAACGAAAAGAGCAACTATGATTTGAAACTTTCGTTTTGATTTTTTGATCTTAAAATGGTTAAACAAATAAAATTATGTCTCATTATATCTTGCCATACAATTAAAATTGTATAGACGCCAGCACATCAAGCTACAACAATCCGTCAAATTTGTTTAATAGATTTTCAACTTTGTCGCTGAAGTATTAGGTTCAAGGTTGATTGGGAAAATTTTACAGTTTCATGTGGCTTGATGTGCTCGAGTCTGTACATTATCTCCAAAGTAACCCTGTACAACTTCACTTTTGTACTCGGTAGTTCAAGATTACTAAACACTGTTGATTTACAGAGTTATAAAAATCTATAGAAACAATGTGGAGTGTGATGCAGTATCAATTTCCTCGATAATTACTTCAAGGTAAATGCGTTCCATGCTGTGAATAAATGAGAGGCTTCTCTCATTTATTCTACAGAGTAGCAATAAGGTGTGAGAAATTTCTACTGAGAGTCAAGTATCAAGGCGTTGGAGAAATACATTATTAATGATAAAAATTGAAATAACCATTAGTTAGGTGACATGCTCAGTCTTTTACGTTTAAAAAATAATCAGCATGAGAAATTCAGTTTCCATATTTTTCTGGGTGAAATTAAAAACACAGCTCCAATTAAAATGAATCAGCAACAATAACTTCATAACGAAACGTCATAACGAAAGAAAACAGAAATAAAAACTTTCATTTAACCGCAAAAAGAACTAAAATGTCGGATGGTGTGCGCACTACGCTTTTTGCTCGCGAAAAAATATTCGTCCGAATTGAAAAGTCTTTGTTACAATATTTTAGTGAAAGCCGAATGGTCGTATGATTTTTTGCGGTTTGTTTATGGCGATAAAGGAATTTTGACGGCTTTAGGGTTTTACTTTAGGGTTCCTCAAAATATGTTCTCTTTGCCCTCTCTCTACTTTTTCCAGACAGGGCTATCATTTAAACCGAGCTATATTAACTCAGGTTCAGGTTTACAGTAACGGAACTTATTTAATTTAAAATTCATGCGTTGGTTTTGCCTGAAAGTGATGCGGTATGCTTCCCTACCGCTAACGTCAAACATAAGCTTGGCGGTAGACCGAGACGGTGATCCAGAGATAAACTTGACGCCTCTGTACAAGGATATCCACAGGAGGTATCGAATTGGGGAGAACGCAGACACAAAATGAATATTGTGACTAGAGGCAGTATAAACGCAGATAACAGTGAAAACATTGATGTGGAACCAAACATATAGAAATGAAATATTCATGATCAAATATCCGTTGCGTGTCATACTCGTGTAATATGTATCCTATCACGCATTTTGTAAGCGTCAATTGAATTAGGTCAGTTCGTCGTGGGCAATGGGCCAAACTCATGCATTATTAAAAACTTTACTACCTAGTAAACGGTATCACCGCGTCTAGTGTTGCTAGTTGAAATACTGATCTATTTTAAGTTATTTCCATGCATTCGTTTTAAAGTGGTTTACCATCAATCTTGACATCGTCAAAAGTTACCATATTTTTCATAAAATGATTTGGAGCTCTTCTTTCGGGATTTTTTTCTGTATCTGTAGCATTAACCACAAGCTTAGTTCCGTAATGATACAACTTTAGCTTGTCGTCTATGATTTAATAAAATTATTTCCTTTTAAGACACTGATACTAGGAGTTCTTCCAAACCAGTTAACATTCTACAAAGATAAGAAGTGTCGACATACTTCGAGGCAGCTGTGAAAAGTAAGAAAGATTTGTAAGAAGAAGGATACAGCAAACTCATGAAACTCGAGATCGAGATGAAACGCCGACAATTGTAACACGGACTACGTGACTTGAAGCCGAATGAGACTGAAGTCCAGGTTTTTTTTTTCAAAATGTAGTAGGTATACTTGTAACTCTCTGAAGAGTATTAAGCATCACCTGTTTACTGAGGCGACATAAAAATACTTTGTGAAGAAAGAATAGTGTCACACAATTCACTACATGTGTATAGACAAAATTTTGTTTGAATCATAACGACGTTACCTTTGTAAAGATTAAAACACATGGCGTTCTGTAATGTTGCTGTCTATATTATGTATGTATAAATTTAGCTGCTGTGCATTGTTTTATTTTGACTTATGTTTTTTTATCAACTATTTCAACGCTGCAAGTGTAAAAAAAATTATTTAATCTTGTTATGTTTCAAATGCACCAATTTGCACAATTTTAATTTAATTTCCTCAAAATGTAAATGGCTCTTTGACAAAAACAGTACCATGCCCTCATAACTTTATAGCAGGTTTCTTCTAAAGAACCTAATGTGCGCAACATGTCGCATTGTTTTATCTTATCTTAGTTATGCTTCATCTAACAACTTCTTCAAGAAAATTGTTTTTTTTCTACGGAATCTCTGGAACCATATTAAGTTTCTAATGCGTCAATTTGCGGTGTGCCACAATTTTATTTAAATTCCATCAAACAAAAAAAAAATGCTTCGTCGCTTCAAATTACCAGGCCCTCATAAATTTAAAGCAGGTTTATTCTACAGAATCTCATGTGCGTGCGATCATTCTACTGTGTGTTGCATTGTTTTTATCTTGGCTTAATTATGCTTCATCTATCAACTACGTCAAGGCTTCAAGAAAATGTTTCTAATACACCATTTTGTGGTGTCTCACAAATTTATTTTCTTCTTTTCTTTTGCAAAAAAAGTATCACGGCCTCATAACTTTATAGCAGGTTTGTTCTACAGAACCTCATGTGCGTGCGATCAGTCTACTGTGTTAGCTTGCGGTCGCGCGCAAATCTCTCGATTAGTATTCTGTGGCGGCGGCTCTGTCATCGGTTTATCGAATCTCGTGTTTCCAATATAAATTTAATATTTTTTTAAAGGTGCGATACCTTTTGTTTACAGTATTTGCGGTTTCTTCTGACCGACAAAAAGTTTTGCTTACAAATATTTTTGCTTTTTGGTTAAAACGCTTACGTGTCTGTAAATAGTTTGAATGGTTTATAATGGTGTGTGTTTTTTTCCTATTCAATTTAATGATAGTTCGATTTGATAAAAATGAACATTCATTTAATAATATTGCATTTGAATATTATCCGACCAAAAAATATCAAGAAGGTTTTCTTACAAACCCACTACTACCATACATGACTGCTTTGTTTGCACCTAAGCATGATAATATGAAGTTGTTAAATAAATAATTGGAATTCATTAGTGCAGCTTATTTCCCTGGTATTCCAATAGAAACTACTACTGTGGGAACTATATTGAATGCCACAAAGTAATCCTGTTCCTTTATGCATTGTTTGCTAAGCTCGGATGTAAAGTTTGCCTAAATAACACCACTGCTAGACTTATTAGACTTTTGGGTGCATTCTCATTGAACAACGAAACGTTTTCATCAAAACATTTGGAAACTTAGATTTTTTCGTATAGATTACTCATGAAAAAAGTCTCTCTGTGGGATCTTATTTGAATCTTAGTTGGTTAATAAAGATTCTAGTAACTATTGTGCTACATAATGATTAGTTTTAGCTGTTATATTATTATCTAATTACAGAAAACCCCTCCGGAAAGTAGTTATAGAAAAGTATTCCCTGAATTTAGTGTACATTAAAATAGTTATTTGCATTTTTTACTCATTTATTTAAAGGGTATTAGAATAGACAAGATACACGCCGTCAAAGTTCAATTACTTAGGTACTCCAAACTTTGTATCATTTAGTAATTACACGTAATCAAATCCGACGTAGTATGGAAACTCTGCTAAGAATACAGCCCAAAACCAATCAGATAATTAAGTTCAAAGCTTTTAAGCCTCCAATAGATATTATTAGAAACCGGTCAGAATTTTTGTTGCCTAGCTATCTTCCTATTGAACATTTAGGTTGTTTTCCACCCAAAGATGTATAAAATTAAGTAGCAACGGATCTTTTGTCACTTTTATTTGGATCTGAAAACTGATAGAACTTAAGCTAAAGATGGACGCGGAAGTCTTGATGTTTGGTAAGCTAAGATGGTGGAATAGCGGTAACTAAATAGTTAAGCTTTAGGTCAAGTCTTTAAAGAAATTAATGCATCAAAACTAAGGTATTAATATGCTATTTGGAGCGAAGGATGCGCGACTCACTAGTCTAATCTTTGTAAAATTTGGAATAAAGCTCTGTTGCTAGTAGCAATATATCGCTTGGCTTGCTTCGGGCAGGTTCTTGATGAAAAGCATGTCTTCATGGCACGTCACCTAGTTTTGACAGAAATAGACACATACTTTCGTAGCTTTTTTTATGGATGGGAAATCATCAAATAACTTCTTCCGCTCTGTGTGGAGCAGAAGGGCGTGTCAGACTCATACTGACTAAAACCCATCCATGTTCCTTCTAAAGCCCTTTGCGTTCCAGGGCCTCCGTGACTCTATCGAACAAAGTCCGCAACCCTGGCAAATACTTTCGTAGCTTGGCTCTAACTTCGCTTTACCTGTGGTGGAAAAGCAGCCTTATATTGGAAGCTAAATGTTCTCTTTAAGCTCTGCTTATCTAGTTTATGTCTGTGTATAAGAATTTCATCCGAAGCATTTAAGTGTTTCATTAATTTGGATACCGATTTTATATAAAAGTTGTTAATTAAGGTGTTTTAAACGGTGCCGTCAGAATCGATTTAGTTAATAAAATGTATTTAACGAATGGCTAAATGAATTTGATTAGATCCTTTTTTTAGAATCAGTGGTTTCAGCTTAATTTTTGGAGAATCAATCAACATCAAATAGCTCTCAAACTTTATATTTTTATTATATCTTTATACCAATAGGTATGTTTTGAAGCATGCCAATCATGAAAGCAGTTTCGGTGAACATGTAAATAAATGTGATTTGATGAACATGTAAATACAGTTGTCCATGAAATATGAATACCACAAAACAAATCTATACAAAAAGAATTAAATAATGGCCTATAAGCTATATTTATTAATTCCTAACCAAAAGATAAAGCTAATACTCAACATACATTTCCACTTAACGGTATAACTGTCCCAGCAGACATCTTACACACAACTCAATGGATTGAAAAATGTGATGGATATTACCATAAGTGTTGCATTACTGCCTTGCTAATGCTTTGTGTTTCTACATAGCTTAGCTTTGTTACCAACACTGGTTTTGACCACCATTGCAATCTTCCGCTACAAAAAAATCTAGCCAGGCAATTTTGGTTTTTATTCCAAGAGAAATAAGAGCTATGGAGTTGAATTTCGGGGTTCCCGAAAGTGCATGTGGGAATAGAAACGAATGCTTTTGAATAATGTAAACCTGTCTTGTGGAGGCTCAAGAGATGACATGGCATAATGCTGAATCGGAGTTGTGTGCTGTATGCCTTGATAATCTTGATAGGCTAGTTGAGTGTGGCGGTGCTTGAATAGAGAGGACAGCATTTTTATGTTGTTTTGACAAGGAGGGCGCTACAATGTTGAGAGGTTCTTGTATCGTCATATACTCGAAAAAAAAATGACACAGTCGAACATATAACCTCCTCCTTTTTTTCAATTAGGTTTAAAATAAAGAGCCAAGTACATAAAAAAACACTAAAGAATATAACAGAGTAGAAGATGTGAAAGACAAAATTGCTAATGAATCCTTCGCTGTCCCTAAATTTATCTACAAGGTGTTCCAGAAGAGTTCGTGGACATATGTATTTAAGGGTGTTGTTCTGTATCTGCTACAGAGTAAAGAAAAAATATCAAAATAAAAATAATATATTGACTTTTTGATACAGATATAGATTGAAACAAAAACACAAGTTCAACTAAAAGACAGAAACACTACTGCAGTAACATCCACGCTAGCCCTAACGCGTTGCCCCCGGTCCCAGGAGCACACAAGTTACAAATTATTCCTCCCACATACTTATGTAAGTGCACCTGAATCTATCAGACAGAGGTACCCGCCTTTTGTATGTGCATCATGCTTATTGATAACATTTTATGGACAGTGGAGATGAAACAATGGTTGTTTATGAGAATTTGATTCTGTGCCGAACATGAATTGTAGCTGTCATTTTAAGACGGGGCCCGCTAGGGCCAGAGCCTGCCAGGGTTGCGGAATTTGTTCGAAATAGTCACCGCGGCCCTGGAACGCAAAGGGCTTTAGAAGGAACACGGATGGGTTTTAGTCAGTAAAAGTCTGACACGCGCTTCCGCTCCGTCCTTAAAAAAAAAAAAGCTGTCATGATTTTATATATGGATTATAATCAGAAATTGTACAAACAAATTCTGATTGCGGGTTGCAATGAGAATTTGTTTGTACAATTTCTGCCAAGTTACATTTGTAGGTAAGGACTATGAAAATAAACTGGAATTGGCATACAATATTTAACTTAGATTTTTCCATTCCTTTTTTACTGTTCATCAAACCAATGCATATTTATCAAACAATTAATTTCAAGCTATTTTGCATGATATCAAAAACAAAATTAGTTTTGCTGGAAATGAGAATACTCGATTTATTTCTGAGCTAGTTTGACAGTTCGACCCGAGTCACTAGAAATTTATTTAGCGTACTCAAAACTTGGCTGAAGTCGTGAAATTGTGAAGTTTACCCTTACTTAGTGTGACTTTGAAAGATTTAGGTCTGACAACTACAGTAATGCATTGAACAAAAGCGCTAAAACTTACAATTTAGTTGACAAAGTATGGAGAACAATACTTTGAAAATATTATTACGATTTCTAACGTTTAAGTGTTACCATTGGTAAACTTTTAAAATATAATATTGTTGCAAACAACCCTGGTTCTACTTTTAAAATTACACCTTCTTTTTTAAAATCTGTTGTTTGTAAATATTATGCTCCATAAAGTCATGTTGACATACTAGGAAACGGTTTTACGTTACCTTACTTCATGTTCTTCAAGAAACGTAGTCATTTCGAGATAATTGTCGTCGTCAGCTTTTACGAGTCCATTGCTGGGCGTACTATAAACCAAATCGCATTAGTAAGTGAGTATGCTCTTCAACCTTTACGCGTTTTTTATCTGTCAAACAGGATAATAATTATGACAAGAGGAATAGGAACGTCTAAAACAGGTCAGCATTCAGCAGGTCAGGTCATGATTCAAGTTACTTGTTTCTGTTGAAATTTTCTGAGGATGTATTGAAAAGAAAGCATTCCTATAGTGTACATGAAGTATTACTGTCTAACTAAAGTTCTCTTTGTATTTCCTTTTAATGATAATGCCATTTCTGCAATAAATCTCAAAGTCTAAATATAATTTCAAAACAATCGATCGATCGTGTTGACTGATCAACTGAACAGATAATTTCACAAGTGCGTCGTATTCTTCAAGATGTAATGCCATCTCAGTTTTACTCTCATCGTCAAGCTTTACGAGTCCACTGCTGGACTTGGTTAATATTTTGAAATCGTCTTCAGCTAACTACAAGTCAACTTTAGAACATTTAAAGCAGTAAACTACCTGGGTGGTCTTTATGATTCAAAATCTGTTAAAATTATGTCCTACATTTAATTTCTATTTCATCTTGTATGACCGACTATGCTGAGCATATAAGTTTTCAGTAGATACTTAGTATCTAACTCAAAGCATTAATTTCAAATAAACCATTTGCAGGAACTTTTGAATTGTGAAGTTCGGTCAGTCATAAACATAAAGCTAGTTGCAAGTTTCAAATCGTAGATATTAATCGAAAAGTACGTGCGAGAAACTGCATCATGGTCTACTCTGTCATATTGCTTACGAAAAATTCAATACCTGACGAAATATAATTATGTACAAGTAACAACTAAATACTTAAACAACTAGAATTATAATCGCGAAATTATGTACAAACGCGTATAAAAACAAAATAAATCACTGGGCATCAAAAAATTCATCCACATCGCTGTCAATAGCAAAAGTTCCCAGAACACTGGCAGTATTGCCGCGTTAATGGCAATGCTGATTCTTTGGCCGAAGAAAAGTCCAGCCCTCTGGTCACGTGAACCAGATAAAGTACTAATACCTGACCAAGTATTTCTTGCTGCATCTTTATAAAGTAGTGGATAGGAAAGGAATATTTGTTTAAATATGACTATCAAAGGAATTTTAATTGGTCCAATAAGAAACATAAAACAGCCCCATTCAAACACCATACCTCAACTCTGTTGACTACATTTCCAAAGATTTTACTCTTCTATTAATTGAACTTTATCACTGATAGTTAGTAACAAAACTGGTCGTAGTTTTCAATCCTATTCATACCAAGTCGTAATTCAAAGTCTCGTCGTGCAATTCTCATCAATTATTCAAAGATCAATCTTTAAGTATATGTCACTGCTTTAACTGACTCGTTCTCAGACATAATTGCTGTCGTTTGAAAGACACGACTTGGTCTAGATGAACTGTGGGTTGAGAGAGAGCAATAAATATCTGTCGATGATGAGCTAGTCATTTAAATCATCAGTTTTTCAACAATAGAATAGAGAAATATCTATTAGCGATGGTCTAACCAGGCCTGACCTGATGTAGGTTGCGTAAATCCGCTGCGAGAGGCAGAAGACCATCGATGTGGTGATACTTGGAGCAGGCCAATGTTCTGCTGTTCGCGTCTTTTGGTTGAATGATAATATTGAGGATGACGACAAACTTACTTAATAATCTTCGGTGAATAACTGACAGGTATTAAATACATTGATTTTTCAAAGAAAATGAACCTGATTTTTTGTTTTCATTTTTTTAAATGTGCTTGATACACAGTAACACATATTAGGTTTCATGAACAACCATTTTCGTTTTTTAAACAAAGCCCAGTAACAAAAGTAACACGTAATTAAAAATTTGTCTTCACATTCATTATTCATAACATTCCCATGTGAAATATGGAATAAGCATTAAAAAGATCAAAGCGACATACGAGGGGCGACAGAAGTTAGAAAAACTTAGACTTGACAGCCCTGACATGACGGGGGTTTGACAACCCTATTTTAGTACAACTCAAATGAAAATTCATGAGTATTTTTTTTACTTTTACCGTTTTTTATAAAATCGTTTAAAATTATAATTATCTTTGAAGTTTAACAAAAGGGAGAGTCAAAGGTCTGAAGACGCTATTGTTTCCGCCTTAAGACAATTATCCTGTTTTAGCTGCTTATGAGGCATTTTTAAGCAAGGAATGAATACTTTAATTCTTTAGAAAAGAAATGGGTCAAAGAATTAACAATTTTGTTTTGTTTGAGTAGAATATTATACTAATCAATAAAGCTGGAGAACAAAAAAGGTTTGTTAACAAAAATGTTTAGGTACCTTCCCTTAATTATTAGGTTAGCGGAATAGCACATCTTTTTTGCAGGGCCTTATACGTTTAACAACATGTCCAGTCTTGCAAAGGAGTACCGTGTTACCCAGTTAATGGGTAGTGGAGGTCTGGTAGGCAGCCGCTCCACTACCCATTAGCTCACTGGTATTCAGCTGAATCCGGTTGGACTGGAAGCCGACCTCAATATAGTTGGAAAAGGCTAGACAGATGATGATGCGTTTAATAAAGTTATTTAGGTTCCAATGAACCAATTATGCGAACCCTTTTGCAGAGATTAACCCCGAAGTAAATTTTAATTTGGTAATAAAATAGTCAAAATAAACACCTACTACTTTATAAGTGCCCAAAAATAACAAAAAAGTTTCTCTCCGGCGGGGAATCGAACCCCGGTCTCCCGCGTGACAGGCGGGGATACTTACCACTATACTACCGAAGACTTGCTTGTAACAGCGAAATAATACTGGACTAGCAACAGATCCTAAATTATCGTAAGCTGATATTATTTTCGTCTTTCCGAAAATTATCGGAAATCTACTTTTAGATTCGGTTTCTTCCATTTTATTTAATTACTTTTGATTGTTTATTAATTATAATTAATAGCTGAAATCACTCTTCTCACTAAAACATCTTAAATACAATTCCTGAGTGCCATAGGTTTCTTCAATCCCGGAAAGTTTGTGTGGGATAGGCCACAGGAGTCATCGCGGGAAAATGCTAAGCAAATACTTTTATACGACCTATCATTGAATCTTATTATTATCGACAACCAATTTCACACTTCAATTTTTCTACTTATCTGCTAACAATTTATTTCAGCCAGACGCTTCGATTATTAGCGAGCCATCTTAAGACAATATAGCTACCAACATGATGTCTAGACTAGGGTCCTTTGCCCCTTTACATATACAACGCTATTGTTCTTAGTGGATTGGATAGTATTGTCTCATCGATTGGTCCTATTTATAGGTGGACAACAACACATGGATTATGGCACAAGTAACAAGAGATAGAGGTAATTATAGATGTTGAGGCTAACAACAATGAATTTAAAGCTTTTTCTATTTGCAGAATAATATTTTATTCTATATACATCTTTATACCTACATTTTGATAGATCTTGGGCGAAGGTGCCATAAAGTATTATATCACAGTGTTCCTCGCCGTCTCTATATATTTTTTATCCTAATGATAGGCACGCGTTTGACCACTATCTTACCATCAGGTGATGGTAAGCGATGTGGTCAAAGATGGAGCAGGCTTGCCTAGAAATAACCTATAAACTCTTGACTTAAAATTTCACACAAAAAGGAATTTCACTCCTTTCTCCATATTTTTACCCCGATGGGAATGGAGGGACACCTTATATGCTTCACCAAAAACCCTAAAGATATTTGGAAAAGGCCCATAAACCAATGAGTCTCGGAAAACACATTTTAATGCAGTCAGTCTTTATTCAAACGATAGATATATATTTTTACTAATAATTTTCGCTTCATCTTCTTACTTGACCCTGTATTAGACAAAACAAATAATTGTACGTGTGACTGCGTAACACGCGAGTGTTAGACACATGGCGACATGATGGGAGGGTCCTCCAAGATTTGTAGTTGTCAACTGAAATAAAGAACGTCACTTACAGTATCTATTCAGAAGTAAGAAGCTAGATTTTGTGGAGAAGCAGGCAGTTTGGATCTTGTTAATTAGTGAGGGGACTCACTTGTTTTAATGCTTGGTATTTCACAAGAGGAGGTACGTTTTTTAAGTTAATTTTAATTCTAGTTTTAGTTGCAATATTTCATCATAATCATTTATTTGCATTAGCAAATGTTATTATCGATATCAATCGATAATAAAATTTATTTATTCATTAATTCATTTATTTATTTATTTATTTTTGCCAGTACGTGTTCAACGTGCAAAAACAATCTAAGCACTACATTTTGTTCTTTTTCTCATGCTTTACAGATGTTCTGAAATTATAGGATATTTGTCAGTGGTAGGTATCTACCTCATCTTTTTTGGCATAAATATCATCGCTAAAATAATCATTACACCTACTTTGCAATCATAAAAATAAAATAGACGAAGTACATTAGAACACTCATCAGATTTACAACATATAATTAGATAAGTCAATATTAATACTTTGTGAATTTTATTATGTGTATGAAAAGCTATTGGATTATTCAACTGCTATTAACAGAACGAATCGTGTCCATAATTAATATTGAGCACACTTTAATTAGTAGGTCCACAACGAAGGCGTTGACATGCCGGTTCGTAAATATTCCTATCTAAAATTTATATTCGTACAGATACTATTTGAAAACGACCTTCTATTTGATCTCTTTGTAATTAATCTTCCCATAAATAAACATATTGAGACGTAAATTAATGCTTACAAGACCATTTACCGTTACATCAATATGCATAATATTATAGCTTTTGTGTGAACATGAAATACTATTTATTTGTACGATTCTGACAAATTATACGTTTACGCTACTTTTGGCACATTTTTTAAAAGTATTCGATTTTTTAATCATTTATAATGACAAGCTTACACGATAAGTAATTGAGATTCTGATTAGATAAGTCATATTTATACACTTGGGATTACCAAACATTATGTACTTATGTAAAACTATTGGGAAAAATTACAATGATAAATTCACAACAGAATTAAGCTATTTGAGATGAAATTAATCTTAAAAAAATGTGCGTGAGAAAAATATAAAAACTTGAGTCTTGAAGTTTGTGAAATATTTACTATATGATAATTTTTCGTACGTGGTTTTGATATACATAGGTACGTCATTCAAAATAGACACTTATTAGTTAGTAGTTAGAAGTTACACGCGTAGTTCCCGTTCCCGTGGGAGTACGGGGATAAAATATAGCCTATGTTACTCGCTGATAGATCTTTTTCAAATCGGTCCAGTAGTTTTTAAATTTATTCGTTACATACAAAAGTACAAATCTTTCCTCTTAATAATATAGCAGTATAGAGAAATGGTTTGAATCTTGAAACGATTGCTATAAAGTTCAAAAAAATTGTGTTTGATATGCGTTACCTAAATGTGATGTAGTATATCCCACACATTAAAAAAGAGAGTACGTAGAAGAAGGGGAAAAATTGTGACGGTAATGAGACGTTATATTTTGCTTATTAAGTTACCAGACAATGATGTCCATATTTTACACAGACCAAGTAAAATTCGAAGAACTAAATCGCAATAAAGGAAAGCTTGGTCTATCAATACTTGCTCCTACACAGAAATAGGAGCAAGTATTGATAGAAAACATAAAGCCAGAGACACAGACGACACTTAAGATTAAAACCAGAACACAATTCACTTAACCTTAATACCATATCCCTACAGAGCGCAAAATCCAAATTGCTCCAACTCTTAATAAGGCACAAACTATTAGTTTAAATTAAACAGCCAAGGAAATTACAACTAAAGTATTTGCACCGTAACTTCTAAAGGATTAGCTAATTAAATCGATGGTGCTCAGAGGCTAACAGTAATAACGCCTACGCGAATGAGATGCGAATTAAAGCCAGCCAAATTGGAATAGGGACATGGAAGGCGGCCATTATAGTGAGAACGACACGGCTGGATATTATTGGAGGAATTTCATTAGGAATAGGAGCAGGGATTAAGGAAGTTAGGCCTATTGAATAGACTTTGGATAGTTTTTATGAATTTGGCTATCTAGGGGCATCATCATATTCCTGAGAATAGCTTCTATACAGAGCCTGTAGCTGCAAATTGGGATGTAAAAAAGATTATGCCAGTAACCCCGTCAGTTATATTAAGTAACAGATATTCTTGCGCACGTTTTTTTTTGTCACGTAAACGAAAAATAATGACGATATTTTGACGAACTAAATAGATTCGTAGCATCAACGCTCGAAGTCTTTTATTAATTCAAATGGAAAGAAGAAGTTCACCGGGGAAATAAAATTATACGTTTGTGATAGTACAATAAATTCCTATTGACTAAAACGATGCTGACGTATTTCGTAATACTTTTTCTTGCCATAATTTTATGCTTACATAAATTCCTCTTCTGTAGTAATAAATAAATGTGCGATGGGCAAACGGCAAGATGAAGTTGTAAGATCAGCGGGGAAGCCGTAAACAGGTACGGTGTAACAGACGATTTAGTTAGAAAATGGAGATCTCAAAGATCTTTTTCTCACAGAATGGTTAAATATTCGTAGAGATTTGCGCAAGAAAAGCAAAGAAAAGTCAACTGTTAATCTATAATTTTATTTTACGAAATTCCACACATGACAATTTTTAAACAATGATACTTGCAGCAACTTAATTTCTGCAGAACTGTTTTTCTAGGTTGCTAGTTTACGTGACAAAACTTAAATTGAATCTCCACAATTGGCTTGGTATGCGAACCGTCTGAGCGGAAATCGATGGCACCCACGCTATTTGCTTCTATATTGTCACTCCATTTGTTATCTCCTCTGTGTTTTTAACCGGAAAATGTGACGTGGGCGCACTCCACCTGCGTTGTGTAGCACAGTGTGTAAAGCGTTGTTTTTGAATACAAAATGACATTTTGTTCCCGATACATCGGAAACATTGTGTCATATTTACACGTGTTTAAAAATGTTATAAGTTTTTTTAGTTGGAAATATTGGAACTGTTGTGTGACCGTTTTAAGGAGGTTTTTGAATAAGAAATGTGGTATTCAACAGTAGTTCTTCATGAGCTGTATGTTTTCATGCTCTACTCAATATATAATTATATTGACTGCTTAATTGAATAGCTCTAGATTAGTAGATCCAAGTGCGACTGCCGAGACAAGTCGGGAAAAGTATTAATGTTTTTTTAAATTAAAAGTTTTCTGTAGTTTCAATGCCTACCTACATGTAGATTTAAGTGAAGCTCATGACATAAACCCCGCCTTCTATTGTTTGAGAACATATCTGACATACCATACGTGGATGTATCCTCAATCCATTTCTGCAGACCACTTCTAGGAATAAGGCATCATGCCATATTGTACTACAGGCATTGTCACCCACAGTACTTAGAGAGTTCCATTCATGTTACAAGGACTTCGCTATACCGTAATTTAGCAAGCAGACCCGTTTCAAGCATATCCGACGTTCCATTTACTACATAAAGTAACCGATCAAAATTCCTAGAACGACAAAACCTTTGTATACATTTACGTTAACTGCTGGCAACAATATCAACACAACATTCACCCCATATTTGCTCTAATCGTTCGAACTTTCACCAACTTTGTTCTACCGACCAACAAATTCTCCAGACGTGGAATTATCTACAATTTTACACTTGACATTGGTAGTTTCCCTTCGATATTTCTTCGTGTCTCACGTATCTATCAAAGAAAGCGGCTTACCTGTCTTGGGGTAATTTCGCCGTCCACTGGTTTCTCGTAAAGGGACCTAGTAAGCTGTACTAAGTCTTTGTGCGACCTCACTTTCTTGTTTATAATGTGTTTGTATAGGTTAACTTATTGGGAGCGTTTGTTTATTTTGGTTTCGAACGTTTTTGGGGAAATGATATGAGTTACAAGAAGTCATTGTTTGCTCGTACTAGGGTCTTGCAAGTAATTTCATTTCTGACAATTTTATTTAGTCGGATTCTAAACTTCTAGCCGGGAATAACTAGACCAGGACGGCTGGAGAAAGGGAACAATCAAATGGCAGATGGAGGAAGCCTCCATCCAAGAATCCTTGTTGTTTTTAACTCAAAATTATAAATATTTTAATCATACTTCCCATCACTTCCCGTGGGTGTCGTAAGAGGCGACTAAGGGACTCACCAGAAAATGGGCAGCAGACGTCTCTGTGCATTGCAAAAGCTTCACTGCGATCGCCAACCCGCCTGCCAAACGTGGCAACTATGGCAAACTCCCCCTTTGGGACTTTTCCCAAAGGGGGAGTTTGCCATAGTTGCCTATGTCCAGCAGTGGACGTTCGTTCGGCTGATAATAAATAATATTTTACTTAATTTTGGGAAATAACGGCTATTTTTATATAACTTTATTTTAACTTCTTGATCCTTATCCTATCATCAACATTTCTATTTCTTCCAAATGTAGCAATTTCCTCAATCCACAGAATCCTTTACCAAAACAAAAACATTCTGAATCCCCGTTAGCGTCCCACTTCATGTTTCACAAACACGTCTTCCATACATCTATGCGCCATCATGACGCAGTGCGGTGCACCTCTACAAACATCATTTAAATCACAAATGAAACCGCTTGGTTACTCCGCTAAGTGATTTCGATGTTCAACTCTGTGACGGCATCGAAGATTCCAATGGGATTGTTGATATAAGGTTATTTGATTTCGGTGTCTTTACGTTTCTGTCTTGTGTTTTAGGGATAAATATTTCCGGATCTTTCCTGGTAGGGAAATTGATTATTTTAATGCTTTAAGAACAGTGGCATAGACTACTGCTAACTGTTTTATTAGTTTACTTGTGGTTTGGAAAATATTTAAAACACTTATAGGTTTTAGAAGATGTAGAGAGGAATTTGACAAACTTATTCATTTTATGACAATAAGCTTCAAGTAAACAAGGTTTTTTGGGCATGCAAATACGTCGTAGTATTTTTTTTAATAAGTGTGTAAGCAACTTGAATTTGGGTCGCAAATTTTTGTCAAAAGAATTAACCGAAAATAACGAACGCAAAACAAAATGTAATTTAGGACATTGAAGCAAAGGGTAGGCTCGACCGGTTAATATTATTTAACAAGGTTTTCCCGCGACGTCGTACTTGCATATCCCATTTTTTCCCGTTCCCGTATATCCTACAGCCTTCTTCGCGAATGTGGCTATCATATTCAAGATAATTTTCCAAATCGGACTGGTATTTCCAGAGATTAGTGCATTGAAACAAAAACTCTTCTAAACATAAGCTTTATTACATTAGGATTGATTTGATATTCTACTTCTATTTATGAATTTTACCAGTGCAATAGAATAGAGAAAATACTGCTGCTGATTTTACGCGGATTGTGTTTTAAGTAGCCTTCGATTGAGATAAAATCAAGTATGGTAGACGCCAGTTAATATACAATAACGATCATTGACCCACAATATACGAGTATACTAGATTTTTAAATAGTGTTATACTATATATAGTGTTATACTATATATACTATATAGTTATACTGGATTTTTAAATTATTAAAAATCACTATTTAAAAATCAGATAACTCTCAATGAGCTGTGATTCATAACAATGACTCATATTATGAAGACATCAACATCACAGTCACAACATTGACTTTAACCGTAGCAAGACTTTTTGCAGTAGTCGTCAACCTTTATAAAATGCTGCACCATTGAGCAGATAGTCCACATACGATAGTAATTATAACACTCAAGATAACATCTAAATAAAACCAGGTGTTATGAGTATGGGGATGATACGTTTTGTTTATAACAAAACACAATGACGCACAGTTTCTGCGGCTCTATTAAAACAATTTAGTGGGACTATTGTTAGGTATAATAGACAAACCCGAGCCGGCGTCCCGTAGCGAATTATAATGAGATAAAACATTATGAAGAAGAACAAATGAAGCTATCATATTCCTATCAACATGTGGTTTGACAAAAACTTTTTCGCTATACAATTAAGGTTCATTCTATTGTCGTGTTTTTGCTGATATGTGATACAAATAAAGATGATTAGTTTTTGCGTGGGTTCCCCAGGTGAAAAGGCTTTTTAATGCCATTAATTTGCGTTTTTATATGGAGTGATTTTTGAAAATTCGCTTTTGTTGTTTTGATTTATGAAAAGGATTTTGTAAAACGGAGTTGGCGCAAAATAGCCCACCAAGCACGAATTGGAAATGCTTATGTTGGTATCACGAACTGTTTCAAAATTGTTCAACGCAACAATGTATAGAAAGTTTTAAAACAATATCCGACACCAAAAATAAGTCGTGGGTCCCTACTCCGAAAGTAAATAATGTCACAAAGAAAACAATGGACGAAACACGATTGGTATTAAAAATAATCTCGGAAATTTTAAGCCGGTACTTCAAAACATGCGTCTCACTGTAAGCGGTAGGCACCGAGCCCCAAGTATTTGTAAAATGGTGGTAATTATGTTTTGGCTCGCCCACACGCAAGGGACGTGCTCGAATAAAGGAAAAAGTAAACGGAAACTCAGTAAGAAATCGTCACGTAAAAGTCTGAAGCTTACCTTCCATTGACTGAAGTATTCCCCCCTGAAATGGCGCTGAAACCAAAAAAGTCTTGATAAATCTGTCTCAAAGTTTAACGATTTATAAAAAAATATCCCCCGTGGTCGAACCTGCTCCCCTAGAGGACATTTGGAAAAAGTAATCTATTCCGATAAGCCAACAAGGAGACTGTTCATTTTTATTTTGTCCATTCCCTGAGGCTTAGAGCATCTTACAAATTTTGTGTAAGGGATAAGCGGATAGCGGGATCCGATTGCGTGACGTCGACTGCCATTTAAATGTTGATTAATTAACAATATCAAATAAAGCTAAAAAGAAAAATGAGACTACATGAAGTTAATGAAGCTCTAACGGTCCTAGTATGTGTTTAATATTGAGTCACAAAATCACAATTATTTTTGTCAAGAAAAGCCAACTGCTTATTTAAACTTCTCATGTTCCATATGATTTTCAAGAATATTATAATGGATTCATTAAAATAATTATTTCTGAATCCCTCATTTGGGTTGGTTTAGAAGTCCTTCTGGATTTCGCCAACTTCACAAGCGTCTTAGCCTGGCCTTATCTCTTACATCTTATAACTTGTACCAAACACACAGGGGCATGACGTTGCATTCGCCTCCCGCCACACAGCCTTAATCTCCCTACGATGCGGTCGCGATAACGTTTGTGTGGCGACTCTAGAGCGCAGTGGCCATAGAGCAGTCAGGTGTAGACAATACATTATGGGTTACCTTTATGCCTACACCACCACCACAAGCAGTAAGAACAACCAATTTATCCTCTAGAACACGGAATACCTAATCTACTGTTGTTTCATGTGATGCCTTTTAACTGAATTTTCACCCGAATTCAAGAAAACTACGTACTTGTCACGCCGAATCCAAATAACTAAGGACATATTGTGTAAGTGCAAGGAGTTATCGATTTTGCCTTTTATTTCGAGTAGCTTGAATGAATATTAAATGACAACACATGAAGAGGCAACTTTGTTTCAGGTGCAGGTGTGGTGCAAGGTTCACACAAAACGAGATTTGTGAGTTGAGGCAAAGACGAGGCTTGCAGACTTACAAGTAAAATACAATGGCATGCAAACATTGAAAATCAACAATATTACTTTACTGACTATTCTACCTATTGACATATCTGCTCATAATTAGTAGCCATTGAATAGTATGTAGCTTTTTTGTGGGCATAATATTGATACTGTAGACTTTCATGCGAAGGATGATTATCCAGATAAATGATTGTGTATTTACTGAACGGTACTTCGTTTGAAAGTTTATTTAGGGAAAATGTCTTTTATTTAACTTTTTTACTATTGGAAGACCCCCAGCGGTGTTTGATGGGAACCCAGCCTTCAGTGGTGTTTGTTTTTTTTCAGCTATTGTCTTGATCGGGGTATTTCTTCAATGTTTCTTGTTAAAATCTTTTGCTGAAACTTCTTAAAATTAATGTAGACTAAGAAATAATTAATCTTAATAATTATCTATTTCATGCGTACAGTTGAGTTGTGATTAATGCTTTTCGTGAAATAACAGTCATCTGAGGCTAAACTGAAAACCATCATGATTCCGGTGTGAGAGAGAGATATTAGACGCATAGCACTATCATTTTACAACGGAATCATGACCGCTTCTCTTCTTCGGCTTTCTTAACTTCAACGGCTTTTATTCCCTCTGAGCAATGTCATTTTGTAAAGTATGTTTCTTATTATCTACATCACACTCCGGAACCAAACGACAAAAAGGAGTTATACTTAGACATAATTATGTTAAATTAATCGGATTACTTTAAAACAACTGTTCTGTGACCATGGCAGCCGAATTTTTTGTCCGATATCCTGTTATTTTTTTACATAACGGCATTTAAACCGACAGTCACATTACAAAAAATGCTACCTCAAAAACTGGCTCAGCACATAAAATACCGTATTATACAGCAACGGAAGCATTACGACCCCCTTTAAAACATTTAAATGCTCCCAATGACAGAAGTTAAAATTCATTGGATTCCGAAACCCACCCTCTGTCTACAAACACGAGCATAATGCCTCATTTAATAACAAATTAGATCTCACCACGTTAATAAAACGAGTCGAATACCTTCTGTATTTTCAAAGGGACGGCTCGAGATCCTTTTGTTTAGATATAACACGATTCCGAAAGAAGATTTCGTAATTTATATAGAAGCCTATAAATCTTGCGGCGGAGGATAAAAAAGCTAAAACACGTGTGAAGTCCAGTTTGATGTTAAAAAAGGTTTAGGTTTTAAAAAAACTTTGTGTACAACAGTTTCATTAGGTGGTAGTTAGCTTGGGTGTGATAAAAATGCTGTAAATATGCACTACGTCGGGCCAAGGTTGGGTAATAAATAAAGAGGTGTTACTAAAAGATTTTATGCAGAATTATGTGAGTGGAAAATTTCCATGGAAGTGCTAAAGCTGTCGTGCTCTCATTAGTAAGCGCTAGAGTAATGTCATCATATATATTGCAAAAACTTTCTTTTGTACTTAGAGTAGTGTAGTGTGGACATCCACAAAGTAAAGTTGTCAGTGTTGATATAAATGGTATTAGTTTACCATTGATAACCTCGGTCTGTTTTTGACATATTGTGATGACCAATATCAACTAAGGTTGCTGAGTTCCATCTACTCGTTATCGATGTAGACTCATCATCATTTATAGCCCGACTTCGTCTATCATAGATCATAGACTTCTCTTTTCTTGCACAATCTTCGCCACATCTTGGTAGGACCTGCGACCATCCATTTTGGCTAACATACCTACTAACGACCGACACTTCACGGCATCAAGATGATATTACCATAAAACAGGATGCTGCTGTCCATTCCACAAGCAAAAAATATACATATCCGAAGAAACATTACCTCAAACCTGCTATTGAAATCGATAGAGATACGGATCTAAAAAATTGTTCGAATGATTTACACTTGCCATATATGGAGGAAACAATAGAATATTAACCTCCCAACATCGCGATAGGAAAAGGTCTATGTAATAACTTTCACGAGCTTTTGGCTGCTACTGATAATGTTAGATATATAGCCGCTCCTTTGCATATTAAATTAAAATTATATATCTGGTTGGCTGTAATTATGTATTTAGGACAAATTTTATTCGAGTAGCCTGGATATCCTTCTGATTTTGAACAAAAAGACTAAAAATTAATCCCACTTACATTTTGTTTGAAGATTCCCAGAGACAGATAAGCTCGCAAGCTCATCGCTCCTGTTCTTCATTGCCGATTTATTGCTCCGTAGATTACCTATTCAAAAGCTCCGATGCCTAGTGTGTTTTCTTAAGTAAGCGAAACAATTAGAGTGCCAATACTACAATTTTTTAAGCAACGTTCGCATTCGCATGCCAGTCGCAATGTGTCAAAAATGTATTGAACTTGAGGCTTTTTAACAGGTTGCGACTGAGATGCAAATGCGAACGTTGCTTAAAAAATAGTAGAATTGGCATTATGTTCGTAGCAATCTTACAAGTGATGAAATCATCCATGACACTATGTAGCTTATATAAGTCTTGTTGGCATAGAAAGTGGAAGTTATACGTGTACATTAACATTTGTGCAGGAGTCTAAAAAGAGCTTAATAGTAATGTCAATCTCTTAACATCTCCATGAAACACTAATGGTGTTTGGTAATAAATCTACGACGTTCTGTTTTCAAACTATGAGGACAAATATGTATTTCGATCTTGAACACCAAAACATGTATCAATAAAACTTCCCCACCAGACATCTAAGAGCTATTTCTAACGTCCAAGGTCCCTATTTAGGAAATCGAAGAAACCTAACAAAAGTGGGTCTCGTGGCTGTTTTATAGCTGTGTCAGAGTCTTTAATTATTACCCCCTCACTATCAGGCTAGCGATCGGAGAGGGCAAGACGCCTACTTCCTCCGTTGTAAGCTTACCGTATGTATTTCAATACGGAATTTGTAATGTATATTTTATGGCCTTGGTTCTTTTTGCTGGTTTTGCATGCTGATATGTGGCTTCGAGTTTGTGCTTGTTTTTGCGAGTGTGCAAGGATAAGGAATGGGTGAGAATATTACGATGCGTGTAAGTCCTTCGAAATGTAGTGCACGAAAGAAGTCATAATAATAGTAATCAGAATAGAAGAAAACAGTCAGTGAAATAACTGTTCTGCCCTTAATCTTGAGACTTCGTTGAAGTGGTAAACCTACTTTGTTTTTTTACTAAACCAGTTTGACGTTAAAAAGCTGGTTGAACTGTATCTAAAGACCGAATTGTAAGCGATGTAGCAGGAATGCCATAGTGTGCTGTGATCAATGTTGTTAGCCATGACCTTTTAAGCTTGGTCTAGTTAACTAGGTGCTTTTCTTAATATTAAACTATGGGTTAGATAATAGGTAAATTATTAGCATTATCCTTTACAGTACAGTTGTTTCTCGTCAGTAGTTTCTTGCACGTTCTTCTCCACAGAGTTATGCTTTTGTTTTCTGCTACCAGCTTTATTTATGTTTTTACTGACCGACCTTGAAAATTCAAAAAATCATTTCAAATAAATCTTTGACTTTTTGAGTTTGTGTCAACATAATATTTCAACCACAATATTGGTAAAAACACCAAAACAAAAATCTTAGAATCAATTTTGGCAAAAACCCCTAAAGTAACGATTGGTCATAATAATAATTAATTATTACATGTATCATCGTAAGTTGCGACCTTAAAACCAACTACTCCACTGTGATAACGATGGGCTTAAAGCGATCGAGTTGACTATGGTCGCAAGATCAACAAACAAGACAACGATATTTCGCCCGCTGTTGTAATACATAAAAATTATCCCAATGCACTAAATACTCCGTTATAAGGTGACTGTAAAATGCATACTAAACAGCTCGGAATGGGTATTAAAATTAGGAAATTAAGTATACCGATTCGATCGGAATTAATTAGCAACTGCATACCGGTATTGAATTACATTTGTTTTCTTGAAAAACGTGCTTTTCTCACGCCCGTTTTTATCTTATTCACACTACTGAGAAAGCTAGTACTAAAAAAATAATCTCTTATCTTGGTACATTTGAGGTTGCAGCTGACGGTCCCAAAATGAATTTTAATCTCGTACCGCGAATTCATAAAGAAAAAGAAACAAAATCGCATAATATTAACGTTTCTGAATTTATCAGTTCATCTCGTGTGATTGTTTGTTGTATTAATGTTTTAAACGAAGTTTATGAGGAAAGTAATCTCCATGACGTGAATATTAATTTCGGGGTGAGAGTTTCGGGATAGTTTGGAGATAAGATGGGACATATAAATGGAGGTAGTATTTTGAATGAAGAAGAAGGGATGCTTAATCATGAAGATATATCTCTTGATTTAATGGTTCTGCATTAGGTTAGGAATGCAATTGGGTAAGCATAAGGAATAGAAATGGAGGTTAATGTTGTTTGTTAATATGTTTTGTTGAAACTTGTTAGTGAAATCCCACACAGTTTTTATTAGTAGTATTTACCAAAATACTATTTCTTACTGAAATCAGTGAAGTAAATATTTAATAAAATTCAGCATTTATTTAACATCGATAAAATCGTAATTTAGCAAAAATGTAGCAGAGCAGGAATAAAAACACCGGATACAGGAAATTAATCAAACATCATTATACTCAGATGATGATAAGTGTTATTTAATTGGCGCACATGATAAATATACCGAGATCGAAATCTTAAATGAGCTTTTAACATTTAATGTAGGAAATGATTCATTAAACCAGTTTACTATTAATATTTCCTTTGACATAAAATTGTCATTATTGACTTTGGGAACAATGTTATATCGGATGCAGCGAATTACTAAAATAATAAATATTCATAATAAGGCACCGGATATTTGACATGCAAATGACGACATAAAAGCTGATACTGTTTTGTCACATCGTAAAGCACGGGATACAGAAGCGACTGTACTAAAACTCGATTTGAATAAAATTATTGATCATGTTCATGATAGATAATGACCGGAGTAAACCGTCTGTGTTCCTTCTAGCCAGATCGATGCTCAGGTATGAGTGCTGACTCAAATACATATGTATATATAATAATAAATAATAATAATAATAAAAATCTTTATTGCAGACCATACAAGGTCCATATTCACATTTTAAAAAAAGAAAAATATATATTTTTTTAAATTACAATCACGATAAAACACGATATAAGAGGAGAGGTAGAAGATACTAAGAGGACGTCACTATTTGTTTTAATAGATGACTCGGGATGTATGCTTGAGCATTGTTTCGTTTTATCCAACAAGTCTCAGTAAATACTGTTCAAGAGCTTCAAAGTCTTCCTTCAACAAAAAGTCTCCTGTTTTTATTATTGGGGACACTTTCAATCCCACGATAATTCTTGCCATTTTCTAGGTAAGATTTCATTGCTACTTTAACTCACAAAACCCGCATTACAGCTATTTGTGGTTAAAAACGGCATCATCATGATTCGCGGCTTTACCACTTACTGCTCTACTTACCTAGTGACGGGTAAAAACGCTTTAATGGGATGGTTTAATACTCCTTGTCTTTGACCACATGCAGAAATTTGAAAAAAGAGGCCGCTTTGATACTTAGGTAGGACGCAAAAAAGACAACTTAATTCGCTATGGCACGTGGTTTGGAACTTCTAAGATTCAAACCTACTAAATACTTTTTCAGGAAAAGCTAGTTAGAAGAAACTGTGTCTGTGAAACGAAGTACACAAACATTTTGGAAGAAAATCAAGCTAAAACACTAAAACCGGCCAAATGCGTATCGGACTACGCACACTGTTCCGTAGTCGGGTAACTACGGAACAGTGTGCGTAGTCCGATACGCGGTATCGCGGTATATATGGTCTCCTGCATGCAATGCACATGGTTTAAGTAATTTTCTATGATATGATTAGATTTTTGTCAGCATGTTTAATATGTATACCCACACTAAATTTCAATTTTCTAGCGCTAAGCATCTCTGAGCTGAACCACGGACGGACAGACAGACGGACATGGCAAAACCATAAGTGTTTCTTGTTGACTACGGAACCCTAAACCTGCGACAGTAACTATATAAAGATTGGCACACGGGTAGACCGTGTCCTAGATTGCAACACAGTCATGAGTATGTTAACTTTGGATAATTTCCGATATCCATACGGGCAAAGCTGCTGGTAGAAGCTGGTCTAATACAAAATAACACAAAAAAAATGTATATGAACTATGTTGTTCAAAAATGAAATAGTAACAGCGAGATTGTACGACGTTAGTAGGTAAATTAATTATAGACAAAAGCGACCTCGTTGACCACGCAGTTCAGATATCGATCCGGAACACGTATAAAAATACCTTTTGTAGTAAGAACTTATATAATCTTACCTTGGAATGTTAAACTGCGGCTAGTCGATTGTTTTGAAAGTTCTGAAAAACGAGGTGAAAGATTATTGGTACTAAATGCGTTATGAAAATATAAGAAGTGGTTAAAAAAAAAATTAAAACGGTTGTTATAGTCCTCTTCAATTTTTTTTATTAAAGATAGATAAATAAAATCGGTATAATATAACCCCATCATAAAATCACGAGTAACTTCAAACAAACTCCGAGCAAACAAAAAAAAAAATTGCACGTGAAAAAGTTTGATCTTCCCAACAATCCGAAGCGAAATCTCGACTCCAAAACAAACACGCCCTCAAAACAGAAACTTGCAGATAAATTGTTTGCTGAACACTCCAAATCATCCGTCGAGTGTTTCGATCAAATCGTATCGATATCGTTAAATACAGATCCGAAAATCGCATTCGCTGACAGAATATTAATTTTCGCGTTATCGTATCTTTCGCCCCCTACAGCTCCTCAAACAATACAAATATGGTTAACAATAAACTGTGCCATTTTAAGCAATAAATTTTTGTAAATAACAGCTGGCAACCTCTTTATTAAGTGGTTATGACCGTCATGCCACGTAAACTCGGATCAATTTTTTTGTTAGATTTCGGAACTTATTTATGTTTCTTATTTTGTTACAAAGACGCATAAATCAGTAATACCGGATTTTGGAATGAGTTATTAGCATGTGAACTATGGCCACTAGGAATTATAACTTGTTGGTATAGAATATGGTGATTGAATGCTTGGTAGAGAAGAGATTATTTTACTTTTTCCATCTAAGACTAACCCTTAAATGGACACACTATCACCCTACCGCATTCTCCCAACTGGCCAACGAAAGCAAAAACAATATTCATTTTTATCGGTCATACATCTCTTACCAAACCTACCATGAAACTCATATCGACGGAGCACACTCAACATTGTGTTAAAGCTAAAACAAAAGTCAGCAGGAACCCGCACATACATCAGGGGGATCCCGGGGACGCGGGATCCCGGGATCCCGGTAGGAGGCAAATAGCCCGTAGTGGTAAATCGCCTGGCGTAACGCGCAATATCAATGACTGCAGCATCATTGGCGGGAACGGTCGATTGGTCGCACGCGTCGCGCGACCTTGCGTGAACCAAAGACTATAGATTAGAAAGGATAAAGGTCCCACTGAACTTTGATAGTTCACGAATTTGTTGTCTGCCTATTGTGGCAATGTGTGACATTTATAGGTGTTTGTAGCATTTAGCATATTTAAATAGGGTAGGTATTTTGGCGCTACATGATTCAAATTGTTCTGCTAAGTGGGTTTTCTTGTACCTAGTAACGTTAAAAAAACTGCTTTAGAAATAACACTTAATTTAGTTTTTACTAAGCATTCGTTTACCCAACTCACTATTGTGAATTTGTGACCCTCTTCGCTACTTTGATCTTAATCTTTGGCAGTCCATTGGTATCGTATATTTTCAATTCACCACTATTTCCTGAAATTGGCCCTGCTTTTGTAAATATTATGTTTGGTTCAATGAATCCCAGACAAAGGAAGTCGGTATTGTGCTTCATTTATTTTTAGCTCGGAATGCAGTAATAGATACTCACAGACACAATTTAAAGTAAAGCATAACAGAAACGCTTTACAGAATAATGATGATATTAATTTAAAGCAAAAGTTTAATAGTCTTTGGAATTAATTAGATTTAGTTTAGTTTCGATTATACCCGTAATATCACAAGAATGTAAAACAATACATGGTTAAAGAATAAAACGTCGAAAATTACCCAAGTTTCGTAACAGGCAGATATTCAATTTGGCTTTCTTTTATTTCCCGTCTCTTTGTTTAGATTTCCGTCACGGGACTAAGAAAAATAGCGAGTCAAACAAAAAGTTTTACCATCGCCAAAGGGCCAGTCAAGCGTGAACCTTCAAAAACAGATAACGGGAGACTCAAAATATCCGGTGTCTTTGAGACAAGATGTGTAGATATGGTTCACTTGCCACTGGTCACTGACGAAGATTCACACACACATTTGCTACCTTGATGTGTTATCGACACACAGGTCAAGCTAATGTGTGTGTAACATGATTAGGAAATTACTAAAGTGTGCGTTGTCCCCGAACTTTTGCAGTTGACATCGCTTTGAGTCTGGGAAGAATGTATTGTGACATAGTGCAATTCCTTAACAACCTGGCTTTGTTCGGCCTAATAACAGCAAGCTTCGTTTGGTCGTCGACCCAGTTAGCGAGGTCTTTGCACAACCTACCCACCCTATTTTTGCGGTGCACTTATGCAAAAACAAACGCGCTCCAGATACTGAAAGTCAGTTTTGATAGTGGTCAGGTGTCGTTTACGTGACGATTCGGTTGCGGTGCAGTTCTAGGGCAAGCATTTTGGAGCAGTAGAGTGCTGTGAAATTGTCTTTCACTTTGCATTAGATGCTCGTGAAGTTGTTTATTTATGCGTGGTAAGAACAGTATTGTTCTACTTTGGACGGATGACAGTTTTTTCAGTATTGCTGGCACTGGTTACAAAAATATTATTCGCCTGTAAAAAAAAAACAACTAAACAAACTAAACCAAGCAAAAAAACCCTCGTTTAGAACCCTTACGAGACAAGTAGCTAGCTATACTATTATTCCCTAGACCATTATCTAGACCTAATTAATTAAAATGTTCCTCCTAACGTCTAACAACCTACTACAGACGAGTATAATGTTATTCCTACATAGAAAATAGTAGCTATTAGACGGCGACTCCCTTGAGTCGAATAACTTACAATTAGACGTAAAAAACGTTAGCGCAGTAAGCGCTTTTTGATGCGATCGCCGCTTGTTTGGTCTTCTACACGATTTCATTAGTGATGTTCTTGATGTACGAAAAAACGATTTAGTGTTTCTTTTCCCTCAATTTCTTTCGATTCCAAATCTGTTGGTTGGTATGGAAGGGACGTACTGACTGCGGTGGTACATTTTTATTGATCCGAATGATCCTTTGTGTGGAAATGGGAGTAAAGAAAAACAAACTTGTGTACCTATATAGCTTAAATACGTTCATTATTGACAGTAAATAAATAGGTCTTCTTACAAACCACAACGGTGTTCATGAGTTTTCTCAGAAGAACATACAGGTTTCTTTTATTTTTACTTAACAAAGGAACACTACCAATTCCACATAGTAATTGGCGGGCAATTCGAAACGTCTATTTACTCTCCCGACAAAATTCCAATAGTATAAAATTACCAGTAATTGGTAAGGTTGCGGAATACCGTATCCAATTAAAGGTACCATTTTTTTTACGCCAGATTCTCGTCGTTGAGCATCCACGGTTTTTGCTGCGGACGGCCATTGGGTCTGTCGAAGTTTTTACCGGGTGACAACCGTCGACGGCAAAATTTTTTGCTGCGTCCGAACTCATCTCCGAACGTCAAGTACCCATATATTTCGGTAGCGACCAGCCATGGGCGGCATAATTGATTGAATTCGCTGTAAATAAGCTTCATTTTTGTCCGTACCTTTTTGTTTATTAAACACATGCTTCTGTGACATTTTTTGCTAGTAAAAAATATCTTTGTTTTATGTATTGATTGAAGTAAATGTAAGACTGGAAAGTCACATCGGATCTTATTAATAATTTAACTTTTTACTTGGCTCGAGGCAGGACAATGAACCACGTCTCCACATTTTTTCATGGCTGCCCAATTTTTATGACTGACAATCAAAGCTAAAAGCCCTCTGACATTCCTATCGGTTTCTTTTTACTGTCACCCGACGTATTAACTGCTCCCAAATATAGTAGAATGCCTTAAAATGTAAATATTTTAAAACATCTTAAAGCTATGAACGATATTTTAATAGGCATTTATTGCTTTTTCAAATTCCAAAGTGTTGTTGATTGTGATCTTGTTAATAAATAATCCTAAAAATGTATTTATAATGAGTTTGATAATGTGGAAATATGAAAAGTATAAAGAACCAATTTTTGTCCACAGCTTTGCTCGCATATTTTAGGTTCTCGCAAAAACTATCCCCATCTATATCTGTTCCAAAATTCATCAAAATCGGTTCAGCAAAGATGCATGCAGATCAAAAAACGATGTTCTGATAAGGAAACCCAATCATTGCAGCAGCACGGGAGGCGTGAACTCGTAACTTATAACGCCTATAAATCGAACAAAGTCAAACATTCAACAATCGCGGTTGCATTGATTCGAATCGAATCATTCAATTAAAACGGCCGAATTCAAACGTCGAACTGCGATTGAGATCAATATCGCAGTTTTAATAAAACAGCTGGGGAACGGGCCGCCATATCCGGAGCTTGCTTATTTTTTTCAAACGAGAAAAAAGTTTCGAGCCCCTCAAAAAAGCAAGCAATGATAATAGAAACAACGGGAGCGTCGTTCTAAAGGGTTACTCGTGTTTTTATTTGCGCCTATATAGAGATCTTTTTAGAACACGTTAAAAGGTATCGCTCGGAATCTCCCAAAAAGTGCGTGGGTGAAAAAATAATACGGCCACTCTGTCGCCTAACGTTTATGTATAGAGATTTGTATTTCCTGTTCTTTTTTACATGTTATTGGTATCGGTATACCATTGAACGAAACGTTTGCAAGAAACCGATCTAATGCAATACTTTTTGGAAGCATGCGATGTGTAAACTGTTTATTGGAATAGCATTGTTTTGTGGCAATGATTATTTGATGGCAAAACAGTTATTGTATTTTTGCGAGATATTTTATTGACCGTATGCATGTGTACACGCGAAGTTTTCGCTTTGTTTTCATATCACAGTAGGTATATACTTCGACGTAGGTATCGTTATTTTGCAGTTATGAAAATAAAGCGCGGCTGAAGGCTCACAAATTACATTCGACTTTTATCAATTTTGTACGTCAATTTGTATTTGTCTCGTCATCTACAAAAGCATCCTAATAATATCAAAGTCCACTCAGAAAATGTCTCGTATTTCAAATAATAATGTCTATATATTTCTCTAAAATAAGTCGTTGCCTTCTCACAAAAAATAATGTCCTCATTGTTTATGTGTTCCAAAGAATAGGATAACCTGACAAATAGAGATATGAAAATAAAGAAATGTGATACTTATGACATTTTGAACCAGAATATATTTACGATCGGGTGGTATGGCTACCTTCGGTGTTTTTATAAGAAACCCAACCTAATTGGTGACTTACAGGCACGCCATCTAGCGTGACTGGCCGTGGTGACAGTTTGAATTCTTAATTACATAAAATATAGTAATTGGCGGCACCCACTTCACTGTTATTGGCATTTGCTTTGCTTTGTCTCGGAATAATGACGTCATTTAGGTAATTTAGGTTGACCATCGTATTTTTATCAAGGTCCTTGTTGCCAAGTTCTAACTGGAAATAAGTTGTAAAGCTGTCTGAGTATGTAGAACTAGTAACATACAACATTACACTCACCACACGGGCGTTGCATCTAATCCAGATTAGGAAGCCGCATTCGTTTCGGGAATCTATAGGCAAAGTGACATGTCAAAAAGTTACAAGTGTAAAGGATCGTGCGCTATCGAAATGTTGCGTGGTTAGTCCTAAATCATTTGGCATTTCAACTTATAGCCGATGTAATGTCAAATTTTTTAAAGCCTCTTATTTTTTCAAGGCCAATTCTCGCACTGAAAAACTGTTCAAATTCGAGGTGTTTTGACAATTTGCGGCTAAAATGCAAATAAAACGTTCATTACACCTGTGGTTTACACTCTTCTATTTTTAAGCAAATAATGAAATTTTTAATGGTGTACGTTAAAGAGTATTGTGTTTGATTTTTTGAGTTTGTTCTATTCTATTATAGTGCAAGGCTAATAAGATATTGAATCTGTTAATACTCTTATACAAAACAGGTACGGTGAATCTTGTTAGAAAACAACAGGGCTATTCGGTGACATTAAGTTGCTACATGCTGGGGCAAAGGTGATATCTTAAACTAGGTCGAGCCGTGAAGGCCGTCTGCAGTTAGTTATGGAACTGTCATTCGATGCAAAGTTAATGCTGGTCTGATTTATAATAGACTATAAATTAAAATTGCTTTTAATACATATAGTGTCAATGAATATGCTCTGTGGATTTATAATGACGTGACATGGTTTGGTTTATAAAGTAAAAAAAAACTAAGTTTGAAAGTAGTATGAAATTTTAAGTCAAATTAAAAAAGTAAGGTACTAGAAACTAAACGTCTTGTAAAAAAATTCTAAGTCTGTAAAAAATAGAAAATTATTAAAAAAAATACAGAAATATTTCATAAAAACGTGAGTGGTTCTAATAATATTACTAAGAATCTGATATCTTTAAAAGCTAAAAGTCGAGACAAAAAAAACATACACCGAGCCGTGACGTTGCCATTTCTATTTTCAAAGTCACGGCCAGCAGCAACGATTACAAACTCCAAAGCCAAAATAAGGATTATATTACCAAAACAGATAGCTTTTTGAAATATCATCACGCACATTAGTCGATTGTACTCAAAGATTAAAAAATGAAAGCACACTTGATAAGAAGGTCATAAATACCAGTTTTGAAAATGCTCTAACTGGAATACGATAAAATCTTTTGAGCTTTTTATACTAAAAAGGGGTGTGAGTAAAAAAAAAACGTATAAAACTAGGGTCCTTGCCCCGTTGACGGCCACAACAAGTTTTATTACATACGACATGTTGACGAATAGGGCGTAAAATTCTACTGTTTATGTCATAGAGTAGGTTTTAAAATAGACGAGGTACAGGGGGAGACGTACCATTATGGAAAGTATGCACTACAGTGGCATTGTGTCGTAGTGACAATAAAACAGAAATACACTCCTGTTTATTTTGTGCATGATGACTCTAATATTGTAATAGAAGTAACTCCTGTATTTATAGACAGTTTTTTTCTGTAGTCATCGCTCAAATGGCTTTAGATATTACAGTGACAGAATCACATGTTCGGATTAGCAGTCACACAGTAAACACAATAAATGAAATAGAATTTGAATTGGTCTTGACCGAAATCTACCCGAAGGTGGTGAAACAGGTCATAAATGTGTGATATTGAAGGACAACTTCGGCAAGCGAGTTAGCAACTCAATAATTTTACACCTCACGCTTAACTTTTAGTTCAGGATAAACATTTAACTTATTAGGTACATAAACGCTGTTATGTACACGATATACAAGTCAGGGTAGTTGGCAGGTAAGTAATAATGCATCAGGAAGGAGATAAAGTCTAGCCTCCAGGGGACCAACTAAGTTATGCGATAGAATAAGTAATGCACATACATGTACGAGTACTGAGACGGTCGAACATAGGTCTTCGTGAATGTATACCTTCATCGTTGATGAGAGATAATGTGATGCTATATAATATGACGATTTAGAAAATGATGATAATGTTATGAAGTTGTTGGAACAATGTGGCAGCGAAGTTAATAGTGATAATGACGTATTAGTAGATTTTCAAGAAAATAAAATCACTGTTTTGGTATGACTCAGAAGAATAATTATTACGTAATACGAAATCAATGACAATGCCTTTCATTTTGCAAATTCAATAACGAGATTTATGCTATGGAGAAGACGAATTTTTCAAAAATAGTAATGAATATGATGGTTTAGAAATCTTCTCCAACGTTCTTTGTATTGCGATAGGAAGTGCAATAGAACTGGACATGGAGAGGTATACTGTACATGTGGAGCGTGGAACTCAGATTATTATTAAAGGATAAATACATTTTAATTGATATGATATGTGGTATGGTGAATGCTAATGACAAGTAAATATAGATGCAATATAACAATCTATTCACTTTCTGCTCTAGATAGGCGCTATTAAATTGAACGTGTATTTATAGAAGCTATGTGAACACAATAAACGTTAAGCCTTGGATATACTATGAAGTGACAATGATGATCGATCTGCAAACACCGCTGACGTACTTGATTTTGACGATGAGTTTAAAAAGATAGTTCTGCACATGCAAAATAAATATGATTACAGATGATAAAATGGTATTAACAATGTTAGTAAAGCTTTAGTAAGAGTACTTACTTCCCTCTTTGACAAAGTACCCAAGGAAGAAAGAATCATAATGATAAAGTATAAACAGTAAACGTTTTATCAAAAGCTTACCCCAAAACAAACAGAAATCGCTCTACATTTTTCATAGTCTTTGTCGACTAGGGCACGGCACAGCAAAAGTATTGCGTGACAAAATAATACTGCACGCACACTGTCAAATGATAACTCTACGTCTATCAATTTCCAGAGGAATGGAGCACTATGGTGTGCTTAAAGTTTATTATGGCGTTCGTAGATAAGGCCCAGTTGTATTATTCAGTCGCTGAATAACTAATAGGTCGATGTTTGTTTTTGTCCTTAAATATTTTTGGGTCACGGCGGTAATTAATTAAGTGCTGCCTATGTTAGCTTGTTTGCGGTTTTTAGGAAAGACAAACAGAAAACATTTTATGAAGTTTCTAGATTTTTATTCGTTGTTGTTTCGTCAGAGTTTTACCAAATATCTGCAGTAATATTTTCTTGTCACTATGCATGCTCTGATAGACTACAAGGTTTATTTTTTAAGACATAAACTGATATTTCATTGAATAAAAAGTAAGTAGCAACTACCACGAAAATATCGTCTGATTTATTTGAGTGTACTGTGAAATTTAACAGGGAAACATTGAATTTTCGGTTATATTTTTCGTACCATAATACCGACGCAGGAAACCAAATTTGTAGCCTCAGAGGGCAATATGTCCTCATCACCATTATTAATGGGAACAAATTAAACGTTGTTGAAGCCCCCACGACCCGATTTTTCTCTCTCCCTTCGCAAATTAACTACAACGAATTCTACTCAGACGTCCAGATTTAAAATTTAAATTATATTAATGTGACTGTTTAGTTTTTGGTTAATAGAAGATGGCGTCAAAGTTTTAGCATACTTTCGTAATACACTTCAAATTGTACTTGGGTCGCCCACAAATATACGTATTATTTAGGTACAAAAATCAAGTAACGAATGCATCATTCACTTTGAGAACGACTTCCAACGCAAAACTTGTTGCGGAATTTGTTTGAAAGAATCACCGCGGCCCTGGAACGCAAAGGGCTTTAGAAGGAACACGGATGGGTTTTAGTCAGTAAGAGTCTGACACGCCCTTCCACTCCACCCAGAGCGGAAGAAGTCATTTGATGATTTCCCATCCTTAAAAAAAGAGAAGTGCAAAACTACACAACCTGCAGCATTCAATAATTTTATTGCAGGTTTAGGTACTTTCGACATTCACTTCTCACATAACACCAACACACATTATAGACAATAATTAACTTATAACATACTGTTTCTAGATATTATATACAATGTACGATTGTTTGTTTTCCCAAATAAATAAATAAACAAAAAAAAAATTAATCAATTTAATTAATATACATTCGTTTATTATTGTTTAAGATAATTAAAATTTAGTGTATTTTATCTATGGGCCTCGATTGCCTGATAATAAAGTGATTATTATTATAAATCTTCTTTCACAAGGTGAGCACGACGTACGTTTGCCACCACACCGCAGGTATCTAGCAGAATACCAGCGTCAGGTACATTTGCCTGACACCTGCTGAGCTGGACTGCCATTTGGTGCAACCTTGCAAAACAAAACCACACCGCACTATGGTTTTTCTTTTCTTTTTTATGGTTTTTTTATTTTTTGTCCAACTACCTACCTGTGACATAATGTCACTTGGTACACCATGGTAAATACTATGATTATTTTGATACTTTTGATCATTTTAAATTGTGTTTACGGACTTAGCTTTTTTATAATTTAATTTTGCTTTTGTGCAAGTACCCCATTTTTTTTTGTTGAGTTGCATTGAAAATTAAAATGTTTTATCTATTTATTTAACTATCTATCCAAATTTGCGTGAAGTTCCACCTAGGAGGTTGTCGACTGCTTAACCGGACTTGCCTGAGGCGGCCTTAATATAAATATTAAAGCCTCCAGCCAGGGCTTATTAAACAACTTACAATCTAAGCGACTACACGCTAAGAGCACCCCCTGTGGGGTTCGAGCTTCGGCTTAGTCGCTGGGGTCAAACTAGGTGTTTCTACTCCAGAAGTTACATTTCGTATAAAGTTTTTGAGCATGTGTAATTGTGAACATTGAAACTGTCATATTTGGATAAATTACATCCCTATTGACGTATTGACTCTATAAGTTGTTAAAAATCATGTATATCAAGAACTTTTTATAAAACACAATCATAAAATTTAGTTTGTAGTGTAACATAAATCTTGTTTTTCATATATTTTTTTCATACCTTTGTAATAGTACTGGTGACTCTTAAGATGAGTTTATATTTATGAAGATAGACCAATCACGATCTGTTTTAACGCAGAGAAAACTGCCAAGGGCACATGTATGGTTGGTTACAAAGAAGCATTTCGGCAATTTATTACCGAATATTTGAACAATTTGGCAGATCCAAATTAAGTATTCGGTAATCAATTGAATAATGTGACAATTCGAACTTCTTGCGGTTCAGTTTAATAATTACTTGGAAACGTCGCCTGTTGTTGCAAATGGCATGTGGTGTGGTGGGAATAATTTTTGCCTGGGGTGATGTGGTTGAAACTTAAATACGAATCAATCAGATTTCGTCAGTGAATTTTTAAAATTCGTAAGTCAAAAAAGGCTACTTCACAGGAGACAAATACAACTATCAAATATTTGTTCGCAACCCTTCATGTACCTATTCATCAAAAATCAGTCAGGTTATTTCTGATTGGTCGAATAAAAGCGCGGGAACAAGCTTCATCGAATGGATTTAAATGTTAAAACCCGCCAATAATGACTTACGTACTGTTAGAACTTCACTGACGATTTGCAATGTTCAACCAAATGACAACTGAGACCGAGACTTTACATTATTTCTAAGGCACGGAAGAAACTCGGAGTCTAGCGAATGGTCACCCATCCATAGACTGACCTTGACAAGCGTTGCTTAACCAGCTATTATTTAGCCTTAATATTCTTTGTTTCATTGAGTTATAGTTATCAAATTTTGTATCTAACTTTTCAGAAGGTTTTCTTAGTTTTATTTCATGGTTTCTTGTTTTAGGTCCTCTGAGTATTATTTTACCTCCAAAACGATAAGTAATTTACGTTACTGTTCCTTTTTCAAATCTTCAGGGAACACCTTCGTAAGCCTTCAGGCCTACATACCTATTAAAATATTTGTACGAAACATTAAAAAAATAAATAATATTTTATTCTAAGATGGTAAATCTGTGTCGTTAATTTCATACGTCCCTCGAGGGTAGCTTTTCCTAATTCGTTTAGGGGAGGTTTACTTCTACGTGTTAATGAAAAAGTGTTTTGCATTTAAATGGGAAAACAACAATCTCTAAATGGAATATTTGTTATTTTTTACAAGGTAAGTAGATTTTTGATTTTCTTTGTGAATGAAGAAGGAAAGAAAATTAAGATGAAAATTAAATTCATGTTATATGAAAATAATGTTTATTTTGTGGTCGCCGACGAAGGTTATGTAAGCTATGAAATTTAACCTCTTTATTTTATAATGGTATTTATCCATAGATAAATTCACCTTAACCTTAGCATACATACTCGTATAATAACATTTATTTATTTATTTATAGTAATCCTGTCTCTTAAGATACAGAATAACCTAGTTTAAGAGACAGAGTTTAACTTATTGCAAACAGATTCCTATCATCTAAGCGTTTAATGTAAATGTTGTCTCCGATGTATACAAAAATTGTAAACTGTAAGTGCCATTTTCTGTATTATTGGGAAATAAAGATATTTATTATTATTATTAATACTTGACAGTGATTACTACATTCCTAAATTAAATTTTATCTGGAAATTAAATCGGAACTCAAAATCTACGCCCTAATAATTTGGCCCCTTCTTCCCTCGTTGTCGCATTAAGAATTCCCAATAACAAAGAAATTTATTAAAAACCAGAAGCCTGCGAAGAGTTACAGTTTTTTATTTTTTTTTAACCACGACGTTGCATCTTCTCATTGTGTGGGTGGGATTTTGAGACAGATGTCTCCTGTCATTAAAATAAATGTGGTATCTAGAGAAGTCAGATCGTCTTTTATAATGCGCACAGCAAAGGAGTGGAACTCTCTGCCTGAGTCTATGTTTCCGAACGCATACAATCCTAATCTCTTCAAAATTACAGTGAACAGGCTTCTCCTGGGTAAGCTCGCTCCATCGTCGACTTTGTCTCTGTCATAAAAACATCAACACAAATAAAAACTTTTTAATCCATACTTTTATGTTTATAATAGAGATATGTACATAGAGAGACTTATGTGGATGGTAATTTTTGAGTTTCACAGCCCATTTAAAAGGTAAATAATTCTGTATGGACCTAGACTATATTTGTGTATAAATATTGTTCATATAATTTTAAAACCCCGTCAAATTCGGTGCGGACCGCTAGTCCTAACTAATATTATTGTAAACGCGAAAGTTACCTATTTTGTTTATTTATTTTTTACGTCTTCACGTCCTTAATGCTGAACAGATTTGGATGAAATTTGACAAACGGGTAGACCATCTCCTGGAATAGGATATAGAATACTTTTCATTCTGGGAGTTGGAATAATTTTCGAAGCCGTTGGCGGAAGCTAGTGTTTTACAAAGCAAAAACTTGTTATTAGTGATCGAAGATTATGCAACTTAAAAAAAATTAATTAAAAGACCGGAAAATGGCAAACGCCGTAAGATTGTAAAATATCGCGTAAAATTGTAAACTATTTTTTCTTAATAAGACAGGGATATATTGGAAACTATTGAAATTGCATGGGATATATTGTATAAAAAAGATCTTTTCATAATGACTGTCTGTATTGGCCTATCAAGAGTCTCCCTTCTTTCAGTGATGAAATACTGCTGCCATAAATCCAAAACAAAGATAGTATCTTTGTAATATTTAAGACAAGACAGGTTGATATCACCTGTTTATTTACAAAAACAAACACCTTACACATCGCAAAAATATTTTGTAACACGACACCGTTATTTAGATAACCCTCAAGTTCTACTATGGACCATTGGGAAAAATATTCCCGAGAACATATTCATACACACATGTGTTAGCAGGTAGTGCGCTTTTGCGGTTTCATTGCGTGCAGGAAATTCGTGAATGGAGCGGCTGGGCTCTTGAGATCGTTTAGGGTAGAGCTTTTTGCATTCCCACGATGCCTGACCATTGAAGGGTTAAGATTGACGTGGCGCTGATTTTTTCTGAACGCTCCATTTGTGCATTATGGTAAATAAGGAAATGCGAAGAATTTGAGTTATGGGACGAATTTGTTAGCGAAATTGATTTCGGTGTTGTTGGGATGTTTAGGTTTTTGAAGTAAAATTGTTTATTCAGTGCGAAAGTGCATCGTTCTCACTTATAATTAATTGATTAAGCACTAAATAAATAAAATTGCTTAAATCCGGACACAAAATCCATAGTCTTAATAATATAGATACATAAAACTTATTACCTAGTGTTGGTAAAAATGAACCTCCTCACGAACTGCTGTACAATTGGAGAGCCGAAGCTCTCAGCTACAGTTTTCAGGATGCTGTTTTGACTGTCCTACACTCTCCTCAGTAGCGACGCAGTTTTTGCAGTTTAATTTATACGAAATAATATAAAACTTTTATTTGAAAAAAGTAACTATGAAGTTTCTTGTCCGTTCTTCTCCATAAAATCTATCTTTGCGAATGGACAACTAGAGGCACTATATTATTATTTTTAAACAATAAATGTTGACGTTGAAAAGCGCCTTTTAATGGTATTATTGAAATAAATGACTATACTTTGACTTTGAATAAGGTTTTTTTTTTTCAGAATGGTATGTATATACCGCAAATCTAGTAGTGCACCGAAAAAGATAAGAAAATTTCGAATGTAATGTTAAGATATGCTGTGAATTTTGATAGAAATTGAGTTACTACATTGTCGACTAAACCAAGAATAGGATTCCCACGTGTTATCTTTTATTATTATGTTGATATTCTATTTTTAAATCTAAACATAAAAGTACTTAAAATGAATAACCATTAGTAATTTCGGATGTTACGTTTTTAATTTAGTTGAATTTAAAGTACTTAAAATGAATGAGCATTAGTTTTATGTGGCGGTGATTTTTAATCTGCGGCAATTGCGATTATTCTCCCGCCATGAAATGTTTAACATATTTTATTGAATTGAGTTTTATGAAAAATATAAAAGTATACTGCGCTTTGTTTAACCTCCTAGCTTCTGACCGTTTCACACGTTATTTACAAAAACCTCTTAAACTCCATAAAACAAACTACCAACTAGAACGTCAAACAAAAAGCCCCGTCAGCCAGCTTCCCTAACAGGATTTTTGCTCAACGGGAATTCATCACAAAAACTGATAATTAAATTACAAAGTGCGCAGGGACGTAAACAGATGGCATACCTACTTACCCGAAGTGATTTAGTACAGGTGAATAATTTTGTTTTATATTACTCTGAAATCCGGTCGAGCCTGATGTACCTGTGTTATTTAATTTGGACCCAGAGATGAATTATGAAGACTTGAGCGTCTAACACTTTATTATTAGATATCTTTGTAAATGTTTCTATTGGATTATGTTTTTTGTTTGTTATATTTCAGTGAATCATCACTCAAATTCTTCACTAAAATACCATCACAAACGTTTTTAGTTTTGACCTGAAGAATGTGATTTCTGTGAACTTATGAAATGACAATATATTTTCTTTCATTATTGTTATTTTTTTATTTTACAAGCAAAAACATACAAATACAAACACAACAGGACAGTTTACGTAGAAAGGCAACCTTAACCTAGAATTGGGTTCTGTAATATCAAACCTCAGCCAAACCACCAGTACCTATATTAGGCTACCTCCAAATATCTCCATCCAATGCTGGGCAAACGCTTCTCCCGAATTCTGCCGTGCTTGTGATAAGTGCCTTGAAGACACTTTTGAGCAAAAAATTTTTGTAAATTTTAAATACACTGAAATGTAGATTTCAATTATTTCTTTCCAGATATGTATTTAACTCAATATCGACAAAAATGTGACTTACTGTAATTATCATAAGTGTGGCAGAATTCGTCCTGGTGTTGTTTTATGGGCCATTTCGAACTACTAACCCTTTCGGTGCTCGACGGTCATCTCGCCATTAGGGTGAACAACAGCCGGTGTATTCTGTTAACATCACACATTGGAAAGTTAGTAGGAGTCGGTATAAACTGAACTTTTATTCTATCTTATTTGTATCGATGAACAGCTCACTTCATGTTCACCTAAGCTGACACGGTGAGATTTTACAGAATCACACTGCTGTAAAATTATTTATGTCATCATTCAAAATTTCAAATCCATCTACCTGAGATAATATGCAATCTAAAGCAGTTTCTACTCGACCAACTGAATTTCATTCAGTTATATCGTCGCAAGACAGAAAATGACGTAAGTCAGAGATGTCTTGACCTGCAGGTCAAGTCCCTATCTCCCGCCGTTATTTCAGGCTGCCGTAAGTTCAACTGCAGGGTGCTTCAATGTTGAAGCTATTTAAGAATAGTGGTCCAGTTTGGAGCCGAAGGAAAAATACTGATTATAATAAAAACCTTACTTTAGAAATAAATCTTCTCATAATCATAATTTCTGCCCTCGTGTCATTCAATAATTTCACACCGATTGTATACACACTTGGAGTAAAATTACGACCAATTATCCAGGCTAATATTAATCCCGTCATTAAAGTACACATACATTTTGACCTGAACGAACTGTAATATCCATATTTTGCTCAACTGTCATGAGGAAACGTTTGCACAAATCCTCAATCGCATGATTAAAGATATTTTATTGACAATAAACTTGAAAACATAAAAGCTTTCCAGCCGCTTTCTATCACATTTTAGCGACACTAAATCTTTTATGAATTATAACAAAAGTTCCGTATTAGAAAAATCGTCACGCGCTCATAATAAAAAGCATACAAACATCGCTTTTATTGCTTGGCGGTAAAAATACACAAATCGCCAAAAAAATCTATGCATGCTCGCTATAAAATATAAGGACAGGGGGCCAATAAAGAAAACGGTATATTAGGTTCTGAAAATAAGGGCTGTGCCACAAATGTAGTACGTTTCGCCTGACTTTTATCGGTCATAAAACGGGATAATGTGTCGGTATAAGCGTATTTCGGAATGGTACAAATTTAGACGGGAGGCGCCGAGCGGCCCGCTACTCGATATTAGCTAATATGTAGCCAAACTCAATGCGAGCGCTCAAAGGACTTTTACACTTCAAGATCGAGATTTTGTGAGGTTTGAGTGAAAATGTTTTGTATTAAGGATAGGAGAATTGGGACTTGGTGCTAAAATGATTGCAGAATAAAATGATGTGCTTTGAGAAACGTTCATAAATTGGAGTAAACATATTTTGGAACTTTTACTCCTTTTGAAAAATACAATTCACAAATTAGAGTTCATAAATTTTATTGTTTCGAAAAGACAGCTGCATCATTTTCCATATTGATAGCAACATAGTTACTACCTACCTGCCTACTATAAATCTACAATGGCGCTTCAAATAAAACAGTCTTCAAATTAACCATAGGAAATTCCAGCTTTCAACCAATTAGAGTCCCCAAAATAACTAATCAACTTAACATAACCATTAGATCTATAGTCCTCATAAAATTCCTACAAATCCGTATTATTTAAAACATTTGTAACGTTAAAAATCCGTTTTATTTATAACGTAACAAATAATGGTGTGTAACAGAAGATGGGGCAATATATAGTTGTCACAACACTTCACACATCACTCGATGAATCGACAAATAGGTGACGATGGGGTACTTCTCATTTGACAGTTACTGTGTTCGATACAGTAAGATTATTTATAGATACGGTAAAAATAGTTCTCGAATGTGATAGAGAAGAATGCTCTCTTTATCTGAATTCTGAAAGCATTTAAATGTAATCTTGTCACTAAAACTGATACAACTGAACATGATTTTAATTACAACAAAATAATAATTAATTCCTCAGTTACTTGGACATAGATGTAGAAAAATATAGGAATTCTTGTTTCAATTTTATTTATTACATTTCGTATATTCTGAAATCAAAAGTAGAACAAAGAATTTAAAATACTTCAGGAAACCAAATAAGGATCGTCATCATCATTCAACCTCAAAAATGACCTACTACCGAACTAGTCAACAAAGTATGGTAACTTTATCGTAAACTACAATATTTATCGCAAGTTTTAAACAACCTTATATATCGAATGCATCCCTAGGTCCGGGTCGGCACTTAGGTAAACTCCGAAAGGAAAATCGCACTATTTGCTGGTAGTTGTTTATTGATATTTTCGCCGCGGCCCCTGCGCGCTAGATCATGAAGTTACGGCGTTGTTTTAAACTTTAACGGTCTATTTTTGCAGTGATTCGAAAAAAAATAAATCGGCGATTCCCCCGGGGCACCTTTTTATGGAAAGTTTTTTGGTATTTTTCGTGCGTTCGTAGTGGCACTTTTTGTAGTATATTTTTTGTGATTCCTTTACAGTAAATGAAGCTTTGTAAACAAAAAAAAAAATATGATACATTTAAAAAAAAAACTGACTAGGTCGGAGTTGCCTGAAACAAATTTTCTGCGTCTCTTTCAAAGCTTGACAGGACGGATACAACATGAAGTAATAAAGAAAGAGATATAATAAAGAAAGAAGTCTTAAAAGTATTTAAACATGCCATTAACACAGGAAGCCGCATCTGAACCAACAAATGGCTTAAGGCTGATACTTATTAGTTTTCTTCCTGAAAAAACAATGACATAACCCCACAATGAGTGCTGTGTATTTTTTCAGACACCCTCGTAGAATAGTTACTACCTCTACGTAAAGACATAGAGTGAACAGAAAATATGTGCTGTGACAGAAATATTTAGGGTGGAAACTTGATCGACCAAACATATTCACACGAAACTCCTCTATTTCAAAACAATACTTAAGTTGATAAAATTTTGAATAGGAGCTCGTGGCTAAAGAATATCAGCCGCACGGGTCGATCAAGGTTAAGCAACGCTTGCCAAGGTTGGCCTGTGGATGGGTGACCATCTTAACTTACCGAGTTTCCTCCGCGCCTCGGAAAGCACGTTAAGCCGTTGGTCCCGGCTGTTTTTTGTAGATCTTTGACAGTCGTTACGGATTGTCAGAAGCCAGTAAATCCGACACTAGTCTTGCCAAGGAGTACCGTGTTACCCATTTTAATGGGTTGTGGGGGTCTGGTAGGCAGCCGCTCCACGTAAAATACTGGTATTCAGCTGAAACCGGTTTGACTGGAAGCCGACCCCAATATACTTGGGAAAAAAGGCTAGGCAGATGAATACCTAAGTTGATAAAATTTTAATGAAATATAACTGAATGCCCCATTGATGTCACATCTACTATATTTTGCGAAAGTCGTTAAACGTTGATTTAACTTCAAATTTTAATGTCAGTTATAAATGTGAACCGGTACATAAAATTGCGTTTAAACCCGTATCGATTGTCCTGGCATTGTGTGGGATAATTTATAGATTTGTTTATTATGTCTGGTTGGATATATTTGATAGTTTTAGTACTAAGCGATCATAGAACGGATAAATGGGCTGTGAGCTGTCTGAGGCGCTATAAAATATAATAGGGAACTGAAATAAGATGATAATCAATAAACTGGATTTATCTTTTTGAAGTCTGGGTATTAATTTTGCTTTGAATACAGTTAACGCCAATGGTGACAATAATCTTACGATAACTGGGCATTGATTGGTAAGATCGATAGCTGCAGAAATTGTTATGGTCTGGTTTACAACACTTGGCTAAGTGGGTGTGAGTACTAAGGAAATACAATTTCTGATTCTGTGTTATTGATTTATGAAGTTAGATGTTCAAATTTCATCAAGCATGGAATTAAATACCTAACTAATGCAAATAAAATAAAATATTGCGACAGTAGAATTTACCAATTTGTATACAATGACATGTCCGAGTTGTGACAATAAATATATTTTTTTCTTTTTTCCTATTAACGATTGATCGATGTTTAGAAACTTTTGTGGGAAAAATAATATTTGATAAAACTATAAACCTAAATACGGTACTTGTTTTTTTTTAAACATGGGAAATCATCAAATGACTCCCTCCGCTCTGGGCGGAGCGGAAGGGAGTGTCAGAATCTTACTGACTAAGGCTGATATCACACTGGCGATTTGCAGGCGAGTATGCAACGAGCTCGCAGCGAGTTCGCAACGAACGCGCCACGAACCCGCGGCGGGCGCGCAGCGAGTTCGAGGCGTTCTGTCCGTGTTGAAAGTGAGCGTACAAAATCGCATCGACAGCGCCATTCGCGGCGAGATCGCTGCGCTCTCGCCTCGCTTTGGACTCACTTGCAAATCGCCAGTGTGATAAGGCCCTAAAACCCATCCGTGTACCTGCCTTTGCGTTCCAGAGCCGCGGTGACTCTTTCGAACAAATTCCGCAGCACGTAGGTAAATCTACTATTACAGAAAATTGTCGGTTTGGCGGTTCGCTGCCTTTAATAACGCGGATGTGATCGAAAGCCCTGCTGAAAATAGGTTACATTTTTTTGTTCGTTGCTTGCTAAAACTAATAAAACTATGCAATGTGTGCCTTTACCTACCTATACATAGCCGAGGGTGCAATGTTTTTCATTTAAAATTCCATATTTGCTCGCGTTTTTGTTCCAAAATTGGACCATATTGACAGCATCTTTGTTCATCTAATACCTTTAACTTTAATGGTAATCATTTCCATTGATAGTGCCTTAATGCCAAAGCTATAAGGACGATTTTGTGTTACCATTGATAAGCGTGGTGGAATCTACGGTTCTACGCCTTGACTTGACTTAATATCCTATGTTCCCTAGCTGGGGCAAAGGGCGTCCACAGTAGCCCGCCATCGCGAGTGGTCTTGAGCTGCACGCTTAACCTCGCTTCACATTAATCCGATACTCGTCACCTCTGCCAACACGGTACGTCGCCAGGTTTGACGGGAACGGCCACACTTTCTTTTCCCTTGAGGATTCCAGTCGAAGGCCTGTTTGGGAATGTGATCGGAATCCCTCCGGAGCGTGTGACCAATCCATCTCCACCTATGACGTTTGGTCTGGCGGTCGATCGGGCTTTCGTGGCATTTCTCCTGTAGCTCTACGTTAGAGATTGTCTCGGACGGAATACCGAGAATGCGAAGCAGACATCGGTTGACAAAGACCTGGATTTGACGTGAGATGCCCTTTGTCACCTTCGAGTTTCGCCACGGTCCAATGTAAAATCCGTTTTTTAGGATTTTACATTGGACCTCCGATCAATTACCTCCGATCGTTAGGTCATGATTTTGGCAAAACTCGATGAATCGCTCACCATTGTCATTGCATACTCCAAGTCCCTGTGTGCTCGTATACCGCTCGCAGTTAATGTTAACACGTGCCTTATCTTCGACCACATCATCGCTTACCAGGCTGGTGAGAAAGTGGTAAAACGCGTGCCTATCAATAGTAAAAAAAAAACTCCCAACCTTTGCATTCAGGTCCCCCATGATGATGACAATGTTCTGCTTCTTTATGCTCCTAATGGTAGCGCTGAGGGCGTTGTAGCAGTCTTCTTTGGTGTCTTCAGCCGATGCATTGGTTGGAGCGTAGCACTGTACTATAGAAATCTTCCGGGCTCTTGAGTTGAAACGGCATACATGATCCGGTCTGAGATCGGTTTCAAGTCCAAGGATTTTCTTAGTTGTATTAGAAAAGTGTAACCGAACGCCATACTCGCGCACATCTTTCTTACTTTCTTTACCGGAATTACCCCTGTGGGGTAAGGGCCTCGGCTTAGGGCGTCGCTGGGGGGAGGACAGCTAGGGACGGGCTGGATCGAACTAGGATTATTATTTAGGGACGAATTTAAAACTATAGACTCAGCGGCTCGGACTGGCTCGAGCAGGGACCGGGTGGGTCTTTCAGGCTTGTATATCCTTAAAAGCTGTCAAAAACTCCAAATATATTAACGAATGATCGGCACATTTTTAAACGTTCCTTTTAAAGCCATTTTAATTAAAAGTACTTAAAACACAGACCCTAACAGCAAAACAAATGAAGATATTCAAAATGAACTCTAAGTTAAATATATTGCATTTGACCTCAAAATGTTATTAGCGTTAAGAATGATGGAGGTCGGAAAAGGGTAATCCTTCGGGAAACAATAGAAGGGGTGGTGTACCAAAAGTTTCGTGGCAGTAATGCCTTTGATTACAATAACTTTGTATCATGTGGTATTATTTGGGAACTGAAATAGATAGTATCCAATAACGGGGATGAAATAAATAGTAATGAAGTCGACTAATTGACTGGGGATATATTGACATGTATTGTACCTAAAGATTTTGGCGTAGTAGGAGATTAACTCGATGATTAGAGTCTCCCGTTGGTTGTGCGTGTTAGCTCACATAAGACATTAGCAGACGACTGAGTGACCCAAAAAGTCAATAAAGTAATATGTCGTTGCTTTTGGGTAGAAGAAGAATGAGTAAGTATGCGCTTTCTACAATTTCATATAATTATTTCATGAAATAATTAAAAGGAATCCTTCCCAAACTCTGAATTGGATATATAGACTACGCAATTAAATTTACCACACTATGGATAAACAAACTCACTATAAAAAATACGAACGCAACACTTTTAACGCCACACACCCAACAAATATTGTAGTCGCACTGACATAGTAATTGGCCATTCAAAATTTAGCGTCAACAAAATATTTTATGAGCCTGCAAAATATCTGGCGTGAATACTGGTTGGCGCCAGTAACGGTCCCAGTTTACTGTCCAGCACTAGAATACAGAATGACTAAGCAACTGTAACTGGTCTTAAAATAGTTACAAAATTTGATTTTAAAACAAACCAATCCAATGTAAGGTTTCTATCGGAATAAAACGATACAAACTCCTTGATTGCCTGCACAAAATAAAAATACACAAACTTTCATGCGTTAAAACGTACGAAAGCTCTTTTTAAAGACCTAAAGCTGAATATTACAAGCAAAACGAATTGATAATACAGACACGACGTAACAAGCATGTAGGCAAGCCGATACATGGTATTATCTGAGACAATGGACGCCTGATTGGTTTAGTTACACGGAATAGACTTCCGATCCCTGCGCGGTGGAACGAACGTGACCGTACTGCCAGATCAATTTGACACTTTTTTTAACCTTGCACCCTCACCCGTTTTACTCACCCGCTGTCCGAAATGTATCAAAATATATTCTCACACTTATGTCCAAACCTTACGAGTCAAGTCGAAGGGCTATTTGACTTCAAAGGACAGCAAAAATAAAATTGTAAAAAAGTCGCATCTAGCATCTGCGAGGCAAGAAAATTGCCCACCGGTCGCTTTTATCAACATTTTGTAGCATCAAAAAGTATTCCTATTTACAACCAAGAACGCCCACGTCATGTCGAATTTAAAATATCGGTTATTAAAAGTCTGAATTTATTGTGTTTATAAAAGAGATTTAGCCGTCATCAATCATTCCGGAACTTCAACAAAATACATAATGGGGAAATTTATGCAACGCGCCTTATCACTTCGAAGATCTTTCGTACCATCCCAAATAGTATTAAAAGCAATTATGAAACACGCACACATTTCTCTTGTTATCGTAAAGATGCATATCAGTACGCGAGGCGTGAGACTCTTTATAGAAAATAAATTTTAATTGGTGCACACAACTAAGTTTTATAAAACATGTTACGACTTAATCGTCTCAGGATTGGCGGTTAATGAGCGTAAAGATTGTAAACGCATTAACAACGTGGGTAGTCCAAACCGAAAATTGGGTTTGACGGTTCCCTAAATCGTGGCCACAAACAACTGGCAATAGTGGAGTCAATTAAAAGAATCAGACGAAGCAATCGATCACTCAACGATCGACTTAACGAACATAAACCGTTAGGTTTTTAGCAGTTATTGGATCAGATAACTTATGATCACCGAAGAAATTCCAAGCCCAAAATGCATGCCAATAAGATCATCACGTTATTAATGACTAACAAAGTTAGTTACAACTCTACAAAATAATTTTAAAAAACAAAGCGAGCCGATGATTTGATTATAAATTTACATACCTCTATCATATGAAGCTAATGAATTACATTGGATATATGATAGGAATGATGGCGTCATTTATATGAAACTTAATCGAATAATTGATTATAAGAGTGGAACAATAAAGTGATTAGTTTAACAAAAAGTAAGACAATGAGTTATTATTCAACGGATAGATTCCTATTGTTGGACTTGAGATAGTACAAGAACAGCTATCTGACAGCTTGGGTCGTTGACCAGCCGTTCGTATCATTTGTTTATACGATCATCGAGCGAAGATATTAATCTTCTAACGATGAACAGTGAGATATTTCGGGAAGATATTTAAAGGTTACTTCCTAAATTATATTTATAATTTGTCATTTTGTCTTTAGATGAATTCGACTTTGGCGTTGATGGTAATCGGTAAATGTGCTTTATCGTTTGCATTTCATTGAGATTATCTAAATCCTTCAGTCGTTGTCATAGATTCTCATTTGATTGTGATTAAGACATTGCCATAACTCTCAGAAGAGAACAATAAAATCTATCTTGCTGAAGTAATTATTCGAATGCATAAAAGAAGTAATGGATAAAGTTGATCACTAAAATAAAATGTTCAATACAAAGGCGTTAAAGTAAATGCAGCTTTTCTTGAAGCTTGTTTTATATCTTCAGGGCAATAGTGTTAATGTTGAGTGGTACTTAAGACTTATAGAACAACTAAAAGTTATTCTAGATAGAGTCATTAAAATCCTTGTCTGTCTAAATTATATAGCTTACTTACTATGATGAAATGGATACTAAAGTAGTGCTCTTATTAAGATAAGTCGTGAACACTTTACTGTCTTTGGTATTGACGTTTGATGAAATTTGCACGTTAAGTAAGGTTCTCTTCAAAAAGATTTAATGTTTAATTAGAAACATCATCATCTGCCTAGCCTTTTCCCAATTATATTGCGGTTGGCTTCCAGTCAAACTGGATTCAGCTGAATACCAGTATTTTACGTGAAGCGGCTGCCTACCAGACTCCCACAACTCATTAACTGGGTAACACGGTAGTTCTTGGCTAGACTGGAGTCAGATTTACTGGCTTCCTACGATCCGTAACGACTGCCAAAGATCTACTAATGTTTAATTAGAAACAATAGCAGAATTAAGAGAACGAAAAGATTTAGACGGAATGCTGAAAAACTGAATTGAAAATTTTTACATACATTTGCGTATGTATATGTAACGTATTTTCAAGGCAGAAATGAACAAATTCTAATGTGTTACTATTTGTATTCTAAGACATTACAACACTCACGAAATTATTATTTCATTGCTATTAATATATGGTTTTGTTGATGTTCGTTTTTTCAAGTAACTTTAAAATGAAAGCTGCTTTAAAAGGTTCAATCCATATGTTACCATACAAAAAACATCACTTGCACAAGCGCCTCAAAGAGCACAATTTTACGAGTTAAGCTCGCCGAGAATACATTTCATTTTGACACAAACACTTGTCCTTACCGGAGTCGGCATAAACGAAGTAAACGAGAAAAATATATCAGTATTTAGTCCCACACTTAATAAGTTGTTCGACGCTAAGCGGATTACTTCTCGGTCAGTCGGAGGAAGGCAATAAATTGTGGAATCTTTATAATTTTTAGTCGCCCGATTCCTTAACGTCATAAATTCAATATCGTTAAATATGCAGCGACTTCAAATGTGTGCTTAAGTAGGCATTATTCGAAAAGATAAAGTCGTTAACTTAGCTCGTTGGCTTGCGTTTATGTAAGTATGTGTAGTAGATAGTCATGTCGTATAACTTTACTGCTTATACCCAACTAATCCCTAAAGTACGGCTGAAGATACCGAGTTAGGTTTTATTATAACACAAAGTGAGACTCAGTGCTGTTGAAAATCTTACAAGTTTTTTTTTAAATTATGTTTCGAGAATCCTAGCTTATGTCGAGTGCTTTTATAAGCTTCTGTATAGTATTTTTGTATTTACGAAAATAATATTTTTGGACAAGTCTTTTTGTGTGATTTGAATAAGCCATCCACAGTGATATTTTATTTTTCAGTCATATTAATCACAGGATTCTTGGGTTAGTATACAACGTGTAACAGAATAAACGCAATACCTCTTAAGGTGTCATTGTACTCATCAGTATGAACGACTTTTACTATGGGACCAACTCTGAAATCGCGAAAAAAAAATCGACTCCGTCATACATTTCTGTGCAAATAACTCAACAAAATGTACTGAACAGCTGATTTATTTTTTCGCGATTTCAGTTTGTTTATTCCTAATCTCAGTTTTAGTAATCACAATGGTTACAGTAATTGCGGGTGGTTCTTTGAGTAGAAAAGAAAATCATTTTTCTTTTAAATAATTTTAAAGTCCTTAAGATGGGATCTTGGAGACTTTGCAATAGATGAACGTCACAATATGGCAGAAGATTATTTCAAAGTAATTCACAACTTTTCACATTACTTAAATTTTTACTTCAGCAGTCTTTCAAATTGGGTGTCAATCAAAGCCAATTTTATTGATAACCATTGTTCAAGAATCGGGTTCTAAAGTAACATTACCATTCGAATTCTTGCTTATTGGTATCGTGCCGTGCGCGTTTTGTACCGCGGCTATAAACCCACATGCCTCCTCTAATAGTTGTAAAATGTGTTATGCTTGTCCGTTCGCTTCCCGCAGTGCTCAGCTTCGCGCCAGCATATACGATACCGGCTTTATGGCTTAATCTCTTACACGCTATACCAATAAATAAACGGTTGGGAAACAAAGTAGATAAAACCCTTCACGAGTACAAAAAGTAAACAAAACCAGTGACTTAATTTAGTTGTAATTTTGTTTTGACATCCCGATTTAGGGGATCAAATAAAATTTTATTTGTATTAATCGAGACCGGAATTTTAATTTTTATTAACACTACTCAAATATATAGCGATGGTGGAATGAGCGTCGTTGATTGTTATAAAATTTCATGACGGTTTAATGAAGATTAAAAACAATAGCAGAAATGAGCAAACCAAAAGATTTAAACTGAAGGCTCTACAGAATCTTGAAACGTTTTCCACCGGAACAATTAATTAAGTGTCATCACATCTTCACTATAAAAGTCCTATAAATCGGGCTTAACCGTTCCTGAACTTTGTAGATGCGCCTTCAAAAGCATCTGAATTCCTATTAAAACTAAAATTAATCCTTCACGTTTCTTAAAACGCATCAAATACGAGTGATGACCCAAAAAGTACACTGTGACAGCGTAGTCGACAACTTACTAATACCATCTTAGACTTTGCCGTAGACCGTGATAATGCTAAACAAACGAGACCTTAAATAGATGGGAGTAAGGTCCCTGATCCTTAAGGGATTGATTTTTGACTGAAGAATAAAGTTGGTTTTGTTAAAGATGTCACTCATTCAAAGTTTAACGATGAACCTAATAGCGTTTTTAAAGCAGTTCCCGAAATCCTTGAAACGTGACTCGAGCATCAACAAATTTAAAAATGAATCCGTCGGCTTATTTAATAATACCTTTGACGATTTACTTTGAACTCATGATACGGTGCTCACAATTTGTCCTTATGTTTACAATAATTTAGTTTTATTGAAATACTTGTTCCTTTTATGGATGTTCTCGTTTGGTAGGTTGTTAGCAATGTATTGCTTAGTTTCTGTGAGGGTAATGGTAACTTCTTTCATAAACATGCATCGTCTATCAAAGTTCTACAGTTACAATATTTTCTATAACCAATGAAAACTACGTAAACTACAGACTTCAGTCATATTTATAAGGCACATTCTTGCAAGTCATCATCTGTCTAGCCTTTTCCCAACTGTATTAGGGTCGGCTTCCAGTCAAACCAGATTCAGCTGAATACCAGCATTCTACGTGGACCGGCTGCCTACCAGACCTCCACAACCCATTAACCGGGTAACACGGTACTTCTTGGCAACTGGTGTCAGATTTACTGGCTTCTGACAATCCGTAACGACTGCCAAAGATCTACAAATAACAGCCGGGACCAACGGCTTAATATGCTTTCCGAGGCACGGAGAAAACTCGGTATGTTAAGATGGTCACCCATCCACAGACCAACCTTGGCAAGCGTTGCCTAACCTTGATCGACCCGTACGACTGTTATTCTTTTAGCCACGAGCTGTTCTTGCAAGTACTAGTATATAATAGCATGAGTTTTCATTAATTAAGTCCTCCATAGTGCAGGTGTATGTACTTGGGGCAGTCTTAAGTGTGGGGCACCCTGCTCGCATTGGATATCCGACGGGCCTATGAAACCCCATTTCACCAAGTTGTGTTTACAGCAGCCTACCTTCGAGCGCAACCGATTGAGTGTTTTCCATATAGCCATTGCAGTTCACGTCCAGGTGTCTGATGTTCATAGGTTTTATTCAAATCCTGAATAACCCTTTTCAACAATCTTCTGCGTGCATTGTGTCACTTACAACTCTACTCTACACAATTTGCATTAACTATATCTTTAGCCAAATGTTGATACATAATTCTATTCATCTGCCACTTTTCCGTCTTCCACAACTTCCGTCCCAATTTCAACCAATTGTTTAACGTCAAGTACTTGCAATAACATGTAAGAGAAAGCCACAGAGTAATTTGCCACAAAACATATTTAGCAAACATATTACGGCTGGTATTATAACTTCATTAGAAATCGTCCGTGCTCAACGAACCGTAGATCTAACCACTGGTAGATTCACATAATTACGTGTTATTTGTTTTTACAACGGGGCAAGATTTTTATTTGTCTTTTTTTCATACGTATTGCTTTGTAATATAGTGATTTGCGACACCAATACTTGGTAGTGATTAATTGACGTGCGACTCTTTGTAAAGGTGCGTTCAGACAGTGTGAGAGACGTGCCATACATATTTATTTACTTTAAAAAAAGTCAAAAGTAACGTTTATTTCAATTAGGCCATTAAACGGCACTTTTGAACGTCATCATTTACAGTTCAGTAAAATAATAATATTACATTAATTAAGTGACTCTACTTTAGCGGCCTTGGTATAAGTTTTATATGTATTCGATCGCGTTAACGTAAACGTCAATTTATATTGGATCTTGATAAGCGGCGTTTGGGTATAAAAATCGACAGAAGTGAACGTTTGCGAGTACGTTAACTCGATGGAGTTGTTAAAAAACTGGCACTAAGATCTCAGCCTGAGGCATTCGTTCAAGCGTTCGCGCGCGCTACTATTTGTTCCATTCGAATAAAAGCCTAATGCGAGTTGCAATACTTTTTTTTAACTTTTGTTACTTCTTCGTTACGTCCTTAATAATTTTGTTTCACTATATTACCACCAGACACAAATTGCCGTTTACGTTAAACTATAAAACGTATTTAAGGTCAAAGGTCTTGCCCTGCACTGTCCTGTCTGCACGCACCTTTTCGTTAGCGACAAGGCCCTATATAGTATTTAACTAACCGTAGTCAGTAACTACAGAATTGATTTCTTCTCAGAAGAGTCTTTTTGTAATGAGCTGGAAATAGGTGGAATCAAGTAGTCTAGGTACTGATTCTTAATAAAATATAACTTTATTGTCAGATAAATGAAACGTAAATTGAAGAGGGTCCAAACTTTATTACTATAGTGATGTTGGATAAAAGAAAAACATAGTTGGTTGTCAAAGTATCTGTAACAAAAAACTGTTTCTTTTATATAATTTATTTATTTATGATTAACATGAGAACTTTTTTTATTTAGATAGGTACAAACTTTATTGTAACGTCTTATGATATTGTTAAGTCAGTTTTATTTTAATCATTATTTTATGCTGCATTTTTATTTTATTCTGAGATCAAGCAGGAAACAGCATTAGTTGTATTAAAAATGTATTTCTGGGTCAACGAACAATGTTTTACATTCTTATGTGAGAAATCTGTGCACATTCTGAAAGCACAAGAAATCCCCATAAACTTAAAGAGACTGCTATGTTAAAAATGTGAAATAAAAATTAATCCAAATGCAAATCATGTGGCCGTAAATTAGTATAGTTTATGTTAATATGGTATTCGATAGTGTTGTATAACAACACAAAAAGAAAAAGTTCTTAAAATAGTTAAGCCTTAAGATTTTGGAGACCAATTTAAAAAAAAATAGTACAATTGATCTGCTTAGGCTTTTTCCCAACTATGTTGGGGTCGGCTAAGTCTAACCGAATACAGCTGAATACCATGGAGAATAGAACACAGTAACTGATAGTAGTAGTAGTAGTTCTACGATATCTTTTGGCAAGACTGGTGACAGTTTCTTGCTTCCGACTATCCGTAGTGACAGTTAAATATGGTCAAATAACAGCCCTGACCAACGGCTTAATGTGATTTCTGAGGCACGGAGGACATTCGGTATCTTATGGATGGTCACCCATCAACGGACCGATCTCAGGAAGCGTAGCTTACCCTCGAAGTTCGACCCGTGCGGTTGTTATTCACGAGTCACGAGCTTTTTCGAATAGTAATAGTAGGACAGTATGTTTTAAAGCGGTGAAACAAAAACCCGAAGCAGTAGTCACATACCGATACAAATTAACAGTGAAACACATTTACACAAGAATACGTCATGAACAATATCCGAGTTCCAAACTCAAAATGCTGTTAGCGTTTTATTTTTTAAATAAGTCGCCGAGGAAAAATAAAAAAAGTTAGTCCAGCCATCGAGATTATGCCCCACTTGAGACTAGGGAAAGACTTGCCGGGTAGCCTGCAAACTTTTTAATAAACTAAATATTATTTTTATTTTTCTGTTGCCAGTGTTAAGGAGTATTTTAAACGAAATTGTTTTAAAGTTATGTAGAGTTGGAAAGCAATTCTTTATTAAGATTTCAAGATGGTGCATTCAAAATTAGAAAGGAAAATATAAATTATATGATTTTGTAATATCTAGGTACTTTTTAATTTCACACTGATATCAGTTTGAGGTTTGACTAGCCAGAATAAACTGACGAAATAGCTACGAATGGCAATCACGATATTGACCTGTGAACCGATCCTGTCTGACATCTTCTAAACAAGGAAAGCTAAGTGTACTTTGACATTTCAAAGAAAGGGTTGCTAGTCGTAAAATAAATCGGAATAAGCAGCACTTTCAATAGGTATGTCAGTAAATTTTCAGTTTAACAAAAACTACAAACGGCAGTGCCAGCCTTTTTGAACTCAATCGGATAAAGTACTCCAACATCTGAGACTGAATTTATTTCGAAAGAAAACTCTTCTTCCTGTGGGAACGATAAGTGGCATGATGCTTTCAATTCCAATAAAACTTTTCTATTCAACGAGACTACTGTTTCAATCTATGTAAATCAAACTTGTGTTTACTTTTCATCTGGCTCACTAAGCTTCGCTCCTTTGCGCTTTGCACTGATGCGGAATCTGTACGATGGAAGAGATGGGCAAAGGGTTGGTTAGAGCAATGTTTTCTTTGCTTTTTGATTCACTTGGGGCATTTTTGTTATAAATGAATGCGTCGAAGTCAAGTCAAAGTCAAAAATATTTATTCAAATTAGGCTGAGTGCAATTTTGGAACGTCAAAGTTGTACCTACGTAAAGACAGTCCTCAAAAACGCCCGCCCGTCACCACTTCCTAGTGTTTCAGCTGGGAAGAAGAAGTGGCGAAACAAACTCCCCAGCAACACATCTGTCTATTGAGTTAGAAGAACGAGGAAGAAAAGAAAAATTTATACAATAGTATGCAAAGTATTCTTACAAAGAAAACAATACAAAATAGAAAGCCTAAAACTATTTATTATTCGCTACTTGTAAGCTAGCACACTCCATTCTGTCAGCATCATCAGTCAAACTCAAGCATAAAAACAATATTAAATCAAACTGAATAAGCCTACAGACACAAAAGGGCGTGCAGAGGGTAGAATTTAAGACGAGAGTGGTCTTGTTCAATCAGGATGCAAAAAATTGAATTTGTTTTCCGATATTAACAGTGCACAGTCTTCAGCTTATAAAATAAAATGTCGATATTATTAAAATTAGTATCAATTTCATCCGGTTTATTCTTCAAGTATCAAAACTGGCTATCAGATTCACTGTAATACAATCGAAAAAGCTTTTAAAGGCAATTATCAAAATATTTCACGAATGTAGAACTCACCATGACTAAAATAGATAGATATAATTTGCATAGTATTCCGTACAAACAAAGTTCATCAAAACTGAATACGAACGCCTAAATGAATTCAGTGCAAAGATCAGTTCAATTCAGATTAATTGAAATTGATAAAAACTGCAACTTCGCATTTTCCCTCGTTTATTGTATCAATTTTGGTTTTATTATTTTGGATTGATATGAAGTTAATTTACAGTGTATCGGTGTCTTTTTGATACGGTTTTACGATTTTCGCTTAGATTTGTCGATCGCTGATCACTTTTGCCGTAAACTTTCCAGTTAAGTCGAATTGCTAAATTGATTTGTTCGTTAGACTAATGTGCTTATAAAATATCACAGTTAAATGGCACGCGTCAAACGTGTTTTGTTATTTTTTCTTCCGATAATATAAAATAACTTCTATCTATACAATTTAATCAAGCAAATTAGGTTAAATTGTTGGCAATATTGGCACTTGGAAATGGAACTTGGAACTTGGAAAATGGACACTTGAAGACAGTCCAATTTCCATGTGCTAAAATTGGAATCAATTCGCATAAAATTTTACTATTTTTATGGCACAACATTTTATTAAATTAAATAAAGAACAATTGATTTATTAAGTGTAATTTCGTGATTTTTTTAATTTTCTTTTACAAATGTTGGCCCAATTATTTGAGATTTTAGCCTATATTCCTGGAAAGTCTCCTTTTTATCCATGTTTTATATTTAAAAACTGAACTATCTACCGCAAAGACTTTTTGAAAGAACTATTATATTAAATTGTATACCTACGCAAAAAAATAAACACGGCTAAAATAGTTTCATCTTTAATTTTAGAAGTAGTGTCATAGCCAAATAGAGAAAATCGTGGGTTTGTCCTATTTAGAAAATAAACTAAACTCAAAAAATCTACTCATCATCATCATCATCATCATCATATCAGCCGAAAGACGTCCACTACTAGACATAGGCCTCTCCCAAAGGCGAAAAAACGCGCAAAGGGGTTTGCCATAATCGCCACGCAGGCAGGCGGGTTGGCCATCGCAGTTTAGCCGTTGCAATGCACAAAGAACGAAAAAATCTATTGCGATAACTTTATCAACATAGACAAAGAGTCTAAATCACTCGATTCCCCTGCAATAGCCAGCATCAAGATTACCAGTAAATCAAACGATAAACCGGCAAACGTGTACAAATCTATCATTGGATCGTGTACGGTCTGACTGGGAACTTCATTTCACAACGTAATCCTTTCAATTGAAGAGTTAGATGTGAACTTTACTGGCGAGCAAATGAAGTAAATTGGATTTGATTTCCGACTTCGGCTACCGTTTGTGATTCTACAGTCACGAATCTTTCTATCAGCGATTTGGAGTGTACTCTCATACGTGTGCTGCAATAGTGCTACGTTCCAATGTGGCGACTTGTTATTTCCGTTTTATGATTGTCAGCTATTTTTATGGCGTAGACATGACTAAGTACAGTGTTCAACATTGTACTTAGTCATGTCTAGAGCTTAGTTCCGGCTGCTGCAGGCATGCACGACCGGAACTGTGATGTTTTGTCTAATCCAGGCGGACCTAGTTTTATGTTACCACATTTTAATAGTCGGTTTGGGGAAAGTACATAGCATCAACTTGACAACAATTTAAACAAACATAATATTTATTATTATGCCGCGGGAATCCGCTGGATGCGAGACGCACAAGATCGATCGATACGACATATGGAGGAGGCCAGAATTGGTCGTAATTTTCGGCTGAAATGATGATGATGAATCCTTATAGTTTTGTAACCAAGAGGATAAGTCAATGAGCGGAAAACTAGTAACATTTTCAACTAGTAATTGATGCGAGAGTCATTAGTATGAAAACTGTGTAAAATACGCTTGTCAAGAGCGGAGATTTGATGTCCACCTTGCTTAATACCCTGGATAAAAAGCGCAATTGAAAATCTAAAACACTGAGCTACTATTTCGAAACGCATGCTAGAGTAGAGCATGCGTTTCGAAATAGTAGGTACAGATAAAAAAAATGCATTTCAGTCCAAAAAATCTTCTTAATCGCATTAAAGGAACCAAACCTTAACTTACAATCTTGCCATCGTATTAGCAGTGCACCGGTGTAGTATTACCGGTCGAACATTAAACACTGACTGAATGAGTGCACCGATGCGTCCGAGACGATAAAACGAATCGTGAACGCGCCGGATTTGCGGTGCTTATTCGAATGTTTGTCGTGCAAACGAGACGGCACCTTAATTAAATTCGATTTGATTTAAATTGAATCATCGTTACTGGGTTAATGTATTCGGATTGTTTTTTGTTTATTTGAAGTTTAACGTGTTGATTGAAAGGAAACGAATTGAGATGGATGATCGTTTCGAACAATGTTACCTATACTTTTTTTCCATTTCCGCTGAAAGTTCAAACGATTAAATCAATCAAATATGATATTTAATAAATTACCGATATATTTTGGGTTCAATTTTTTTATCCATTGAGATAAACAAGGGCTCTTTCTATACACAAGATTAATTTAATTGTGCTGATTCGAAGTCGGTACCTAGCTATGAACTAGATGATATATTTCCGCTAGCTACGTGGATTCTATCAGTCAATAATGTCATCAGCTGCCTAGCTTTTTCCCAACTATGTATTGGGTCGGCTTCCAGTCAAACCGGATTCAGCTAAATACTAGTATTTTATGTGGAGCGGCTGCCTACAACCCATTAACTGGGTAACACGTATCAGCCAACAATGTATCACATTTAAAACTTTATAATGTCAAACGACATTGATCACCTGTCCTATGTGGACACAAAGTCCACCCCTAATCAAGCTAAAAGAGCCTAACACTAACGAATACCTCATTAACAATTTACTACCTATACTATACAGAATTAGAATCTTTTAATGTATAACAAGATCCGCAGTTAGGGTGTTCAGTCACGTCGTGCTGCAATTAAGTCGTCGTTCCTGAGTCTCTAATTTAGCTATCACGAGCGCTTAACCTGAATATATCACCGAGCTTGTAATTAAAGGATAGTTCAGGTCTTTCTAAGGAAAGTAAGGGTGATATTGACGGGAATAAGGCACCATTTTTTTTTAAATGGCTGTCTTTTGAACACTTTGATAGCCGATACGGGAAAGTGTATCGTGTTACCCAGTTTTGAAGGTCAGATGGGATTCATCTGTCTAGCCTTTTCCCAACTATATTGGGGTCGGCTTCCAGTCAAACCGAATTCAGCAGAATACCAGATTGTACGTGGAGCGGCTGCTTACCAGACCTCCACAACTCATTAACTGGGTAACACGGTAGTGACTCACAGTCAGATTTACTGGCTTCTGACAATCCGTAACGACTGCCAACGATTGAAAATGGGTGGATCCTCCTACCAGACGGTTGTTGTGTCTGCTGGGCAACTGCACGATAGTTGATATTCGGACTGTTGTATATGTTCAAATCGCACGGAGAACTTTGCTTGCATGATGCAGGATTTCGTTGTTAGTTCGTCGTAGATGGCGCTGCGGTTCTTTTGTTGCCGTACAAATTTTACTTCTTAGTTTTTCATGTGGAGGCATTGATGCCGCTACATCACTCCCCTTCGGTCTCCACGGTAACAGAAATACACACTCTGAAAATTTTTGCTGTTATTACGGTTCATGAAATACAGCCCGCTGACAGACAGACGGACGGACAGTGGAGTTTTAGTAATAGGTACGGACCGTTGGTTAACCTTCGGGTACGGAACCCTAAAAATTTACTTCGGTGAAGGAAAACATCGTAAGAATCCTGGACTAAGTTATTATATTTGTTTTCATCAACTTGCAGTGAGCTAACGCGGTGATTAATTTTCCGGCGTTGGTTCTGTAGTGAAACATTTACATGCTGGTATTATTATTAGGTATTTACTGACAGCAAATTATTTCGTATTTCATTCATCGGTTTATTTGTATTTGAAAATTATGATTTGAAAATAAACACATTTGAGTACGCTAATCAGAAACCCGTATACATTAAATTAATATTCAAATAATTTGAAACATAGTTTGTTATGATTATAATGAACAATTAATTAACATTTTGATGAACTCAATAATAAACAAAACTATTGAATTATCAGAACAATATACCCAAGTCCAAACAAGCAGGTACATAAATTATGTCAAGCAAACAATAAAGCCGTGTGTCCGTGGCTTTATTCTAAGGGGTGGACAGACAATAGCTTTCCGGGCAAGTGCGTACTCCGCATTACTCCGTTATGGGCCTTTAACAAATTGTAGGTCCTTTTATCGACGAGAAAATTCATGTATCGTCTTACTTCTACTTTATACGCAATTGGTTTTATGGTTGAAGAGTTTATATGAGGTATCCAAAGCTTTCAGTGCTACTAAAAATATTTTGTTTACGTTCTTTGTCTCATGATATGTAACGAGATCTTGATTAAGTTTCCGTTGAGGGTTTCCACCTTCATTTATTGGCGACGTGGCGACAATACTGTTGCTCCGCAAAAGCTAGTGTACCACCAGTCTAATGTATCCTGCTTCCTACTCAGAGTAGGGGGAATTAATTATGATTCAACAGTACTGAAAAGAAAAATAGAGTTACGAGAAATAAACCTAGCAGTGGAACAGTAATGAGTCACCGCGGCCCTGAAACGAAAAGGGCTTTAGAAGGAACACGGATGGGTTTTAGTCAGTAGGAGTCTGACATGCCCTTCTGCTCCACCCAGAGCGGAAGAAGTCATTTGATGATTACCCATACTTAAAAAAAAAAAAAGTGGAACAGTAATGGCTATTAAGAAAAGCAGATGCAATTTTATTTAAAGGACAATGATTTCCCGACTCTAAAAAATACTTACCTAATTTATTTACAGCCATACACGTGTAGGCCCACAACTAATAATTAATTTTATTATTCGAATTATTACTAGCCTAGATAAGGACGTTCGACACTCCTTCAAAGAACCGTTCCCACAAATTAGTATTCAATTATTTCTAATTATAATTTCTCTAATGTTTTTAGGGTAACCACTTTGATTAAAAGTTGTCCAGTAGACTGTAAAATCTTGTCAAGTGTTCGGTCGTCAGATAAATGTATTAGAACAGTTAATAGGAGTAGACAGCCGTGTGATTCGGGTGGCTCGTTTGTGTTGAAATAACACCTTGGTTCCACTAGCCCGAATGTGTTAATAATTTTATGTATTTCCACTACATTAACTAGTTAACGTATAGTAACACAATTTTACAGTCAAAGACTACGTAATATTTAAATTATAAGTATAAATTGAAAATTGATATAATTATTACTAACAATAATTACTCTGTAATTAACGTTAACGTATATTAACACAATTTTACAGTCAAAGACTACGTAATATTTAAATTATAATTATAAATTGAAAATTGATATAATTATTACTAACAATAATTACTCTGTAATTAATTCAATATCCGAATTTGGTCCAAGTTTTTTAGACTCTAGATTCATATTTTTACGAATTCGAATCGGATGCAGTGCGAAAAACAATATCCGAATCCTGTCCGAGTTTTTTATATCCGCATTTGCACGGATTCGGATCGGATGCAGTGCGTAAACGCTCTAAGGATATCTCTTTGTTCGGACCTCCAATCACATGCTTTTATGGTTTCGCTGAAGCCACTTGGTGGCTTAATAGACTCTTTGGGGACCGCAGTGAAGTTGGATGCTGCAGCCTTATCTTGCTATTCTTTAGACAACCAGGATCACACTGATAACAGGTTTCTTCTTCTTCTTTTCGAGTTGATGATTGGACCGCTTAGATCGATTGGGTGCACCAACAATGATCCACCTTCTATCTCGTCCTTTGTGCCCCAAAACATGCAGCCGAAGTGACATGTGTGCTGCCACCAACGATGCCGTGGAGTGGTTATGTTTTAGGCCACACAAAAAAAAAACAACTGTCGTGCCAGCGACATGAAGAATAAGTAGGCGCAGTAAATTTGAAAACTAAACATTATTAAATTGTAACTGGAAAATCAAAAACCCCATACTGTTACCGCATTTATCATCCAAAAATTTCGTTCGCCTGCTCGCCTAGTGAAATCTAACCTTAACCAAGACCGTTGCCCCAAATGGGTAGCAGTTGTACGTATTCAATTTCATAGTGGTTTTGGAGCCTTTCCTGGGGCGCGTTAGGTAAATTAACGGACGCGTTGAAACACACCGGGACGATGATTAGTATCAATTATACTGCACGTCAACTACTCTTTTTGGTTTTACGTAATGTTTGAGCTCGTATGTGGAACTGTTGGGGGACGTTAGGGTTGGCACGTAAAAATGTAGCTGTTTTTTCAGTCGCTATTTTGGTTCTGATGTCATAATATTTTTTTTTGGGTTGAGTTGCGTTTTTATGACATCAGCAGTAACACTTGCTTTACAAAAATCAACCTTGTTGCTAAACTGAATGTTTTTTATAACTAATGAATACGTTAAATTGTACATAGATATCTTGTTCATCTGCGCCATCCAATTTTTAAGTTAAACAAGCATACTATACATATAATAGCATATACACAGATAAAAGGATACCAGACCTGCGATAACTACCAGTCTAGTTATCGCAGGTCTGGTATACCTACCTGGTAAATAAAAGTCCAATAAAGTTTCTAAGTGCCACAAGGTGTACCGATACAAGTTGTCCAGCCAGCTGATTGCCACGGCCTTTAGCAGGTGCTGAAGGCCGTGGAAATCAACTGGATAAGAGACGCAAAGGACAAGCTGATGTGGTCGTAAAAGGCCTATGTCCAACAGTGGACATCTTTCGGCTGAAATAAAGATGATGATGATGAAAGTGTGGTCCATAGGTGTTCATTATTTTGAAAACCATCCGGTAGTGTCGATTTGCGACAAGACTGAAAATCTGATACTCTGTTTAAGAGCAGTGCTGTCGTCAGCAAGTAAAGTAATCCGAGGGACGACAATTGGGATAAAAAGAGTTTTTTTTTTTATTTTTTTTTATTTTTTTTTTTTTTTTAACGATGGGAAATCATCAAATGACTTCTTCCGCTCTGGGTGGAGCGGAAGGGCGTGTCAGACTCTTACTGAAAAACCCATCCGTGTTTCTTCCAAGGCCCTTTGCGTTCCAGGGCCGCGGTGACTCTTTCGAACAAATTCCGCAACCCTGGCAAGGGATAACAATAGATACTAGTCTTATTTATCAATGAAGTAACTATTAATGAACGGAGTAAGGAGGCTCTGACAATAATATCTTAAAACGCTAGGATGAAGAAGACTGAATTACGCTTCGAATCATAAGTACGTGCTTGATAAAGTGAAGTACCTATTCGTATTAATCGATTTTTAAGACTTAGAAATAAAGATAACATAAAATAAAATACATACAATAAATTATTATAAATATTAAATTAACTCTGTCTGTCTGTTTCAGTGGCTGAACGAATTTAGATGAAACTTGGCAAACGGGTAAATTATGTCCTCAATTAGGACTATGATATTATTTGTATTCCGGGAGAATCTGGGGATTATTTCCGAAAATCACACGAAGCCGGTAGCAGAAGCCAGAATAAAGTTGAAAATAGATTGGCCTTGTAAAGAGCTGAGTAAAAATCATCATAGCTAGGGTTCTTTTGTAACTAGGTACAGAAGGTAAAAATATACCTCTTGTCTCTAAAGAAAATCTTCAAATATTTCTCCTGGACAAAATCTTATTTTAAGAACTTTTCCTACCACCAAGATTCGGATAACCGAAATTTTATTTATTCAATCTATCTTAGTCTTAATTGCACAGCCAAAGAAATGGTCTATAAATTGTCAGGAGAACTGACTAGAGTTATTTAGTGGGCAATTTCTTACCAGCAAAATTAGTAGAATTACTTTTAGACAATACAATTTACTTTAACATCTCTTTATGGCCTTAAATGTCATGGAAGTTTTGTGAGACAGTGTCGTTAGCTTTTTATAAATTCATTTGTTTTGCAAGAACATAAGAGTGCACATTCTTCTCATTTTCAAGCAACGTTTGCATTCGTATGTCAGTCGCAAACTGTCAAAAATGTATAGAAATTTAGGCTTTTTTCATGCGGAACGTACGCATGAAAAAAGCCTAAATTTCCATACATTTTTAAAAATGTGTAGTATTGGCCGTTAGTTTTTGTTTCTGCAAGTGGATTATAAAATGTAAGGGGTAACAACGCACACATAATTTAATTTATGCTTTATTTTAATCACTTCAATAGATCAATGTTACGGGAGAAAAGCTTGCAAACAAGAAAAGAAGGATATAAAAATGTAAGAATTACATTACATTCAAATGTGTTGAAATAATAATTGTCTGTGGTATAATGACTGCTTTCAAACCATAAGGCCATATTAGACGAAAAACCATAGAGACTTAACCCATTCCAACTTTACAAACTAATTCCTGGTAAAAGGTGCTCATAATCTAAACCTTAGATATCCTACCAAAAGCTACAAAATCAAAACGAGAAACATAACTAAACAAAGATCCCATCAAAAACCCACCTTAATTTCCGATATCCATCTCAAAAACCAACAAAGTCGCCGCCAAATGAAACCATTCCATCCACTACAAATTCGTTCTAAGCGTTACAAATAACGTAACCGAATGAAAAGCGGCTTATAAATGTTATTCAACTATAAATCCAAGCTGGTATGATGTCCACGTCACACGTCTGATGTCTTGCGCAAGTATATACAAATGAATTGATTCCCGTCAACTCTGCTTAGTAATCCGATTAGGCTAAAGAGAGATGTAACGGGAATGTCTGCCTACGGAATTACTGTGATATTGTTAGTACCTCTGTTATGTTGTTATAGGAAGGTAGGTATGAAGCAATAGTAATGTTTCCTAGATGAGGAAATATGATTCTAATCAGTCCTTCAGTTGCGATCGAGTTTTTCGTGAAATCAGCAAACGGTTAGTCGACGCTTCACAGGGGGCTGGCCTTTTCTTTGGCCAACGAATCAGCATTGCCATTCAACGTGGCAATGCGGCCAGTGTTCTGAGCGCTTTTCCCGTTGACAGCAATGTGGAAGAATTTTTCGATGCCCTGTGAGTTCTTCCCCTCCCCTTTTTACTCAGCTTGTATATTTTTAACTCGCTTCTATAGTATCTATAAGTTTTTATGTATTTGTAAATATTGCCAACAAACAAATAAATCTGTCCGTCAGTCGGATTATCAAAAAATATTGGACTCGTATTTCTGCTTTTTCAAATCATTAAATAATGTCAAGGATAAAACGTATCAAAGTTTAGGAGTGAGGTCTTGTGACGTCACGTCTTGGTCAGAGTGTTCCAAGGCGTGACGTCATATTAAACAACATACTGCATCGTCTTCAATTTGAGTTAACGTGGTAGAAGAAAAAAAACCTTTCCAATATTTTTTGGAAATCTAAATGACGGACTAAATAGATTTTTGAAGTCATCTACCCCAGTATTTCCCATTTGGAGGATTGCGACCCGTCAAGCATCATTCGTCAAGCGTCATCATTTGACGACACGATTGGCGCAGTGGTTGAGCGATTGACTGCTGCGGCGCGTGTCGCGGGTTTGATTCCCGCACGGAACAAATATTTGTATGGCCTACAGATAGTTGTTCCGGGTCTGGCTGTTTGTGTATGTGAATTTGTATGTTTGTAAACGCACCCACGATACAGGAGAAATTCCTAGTGTGGGGCAACGTTTTTTTTTTAAAAAAAAAAAAGGGTGGTGATTATGGCTTTCAGCTGATATGATGATGATGATCACCCAGCAGCTTCCAACCCTTTTAACCCTATGAAGATCGACGCTCTACATTGCCTGAGAGCTTCTTACCAAAACCAGTTATCTTGATCCTACAATATTATATCAAGCCATTTTCTACCGTTGGAATTCTATAAATGTCAATATCATATTCCAAAGTATCCACTTACGAATTCCCGGTTATGAAAGGCGTTACACTGTTGCTTTAGTGACACTTGAGTATCAAATTTGTGGTTAGAATATTGGCCAGTTACAAAAAAAAAACAATTTGAGTTGACAACTGGCCTAATATGGCCGATGACATTTCTGAATCGGCGACCGCAACGAAACCTGTATATAATTAAAATAATTTCGACAACCCATTTAATTCTTGGATTATCGAAAGGTGGACAAGTGTTCAATAATAAATTGAATGTGTGTACTCGAAAATGAAGACCAAATTGTTTTTAACATCTGCAGGCTGTGTTTACCTGACTACAGTGAAGCAAAAGCATTTTGACCGTATAATTTGAATAAATGTATGTTCATCTGTTCCGTCATTACTTCTAAACTACATATGATAATTTAAGACAAATGAGGTATTGTTGGAAACGTCTTGATTGCTAGTAACGGGCTATGTGACGTCAAATTGGATATGGCGTCCTCTGGTGGTCATTAACAATCCTAAATAACATTTTTTTTAATGACACCGTGTTGGGTATCAAATGAAAGGCCTTAATTAGTACATGTCAAATGTATTAGGGTAGGTGGGAACGACCACAGCTATCCTTTGACATCACTATCACTATGAATATCGTCGTTGCAAATTTAAAATCTCATATTATGTGACTTATTTGTCGAAAATGAGTTTTGCATATATTTGAAAAGCGATTTTGAATACCTATACTTAGCAAAAACATCCCTGTGATTGTGAGTACTTATTATATCGATAAAGCACGTACCATTATTAAGAAATCTCAAGTATCAGCCTACATTTTACGGGAAGTTTTTTTTATTTGTGCTCGAAAAGTTATTTTATACACATAGATTTCAAATTTACAATGGCGATATTTTCTCATTTAAGAAAATGGTTTTCAAGTAGTCGGTTTTTAGTTTTTGAATTTACTTTTAGTATGTTAACGTTGTTACAATTATAGGCAGAAAATAAGGTAAAGCAGTGACTGACTCATTTATTTTAATAGTCAGTTAACTGATTTTAAATATTATGTGTTTTTTGTTTGAGTTAGATGAATCAATCTAGGCCTAGTGAGTTAACTCAAGCCATAATGATTTTTTATTCTAGGTTCCTGAGCTAAATTATTTTGGAAAGGTTACTTACTTCCAACATAACTGTGCTTTGTTAAAGCAAATTGCCCTTTCGTTTATCGTCCAAATTGACTTTCCAACTTAATGTAATCTATAACTGATAATCCCCAGTGCTATTTCCAAAATGTTTCACACGGACCAAAAACCGCATATGAGCAGATAAAATCTTGTCACGTTTGGTGGACTGTCAAAATTGTGCTCAATTTTCTCTCGGTTTGATTCAATGTATGGACAGCTATCCGCTTAATTAATTAGGTGCATCACAAAAAAGGCAACACGCGGTTTAGATTCAATAAATATCTGAGTCTGCTTTGTTTAATACATTGGACATGAAGTAATGTTGGTGGTTTGTTACAAAAAGTGTTCATGGAGATGAATATTTAATAATAAAAGTATGTAAAGAAAACAAGGCATTATTTGGAGACCGAAATTTGAACATTTTTCTAGTCACACTTAACCAAGTGAAACCCTTACCTCTATTTAAAATTAAAGTCAGAAAAAGTGCACCTTAGATTAATTTAACAAAATAACGAGCACTTCAAAGTAAGCCAACAATAAAAGGAAACGCAGTGCTTTTACTTAATATTCATTTGAAAACAGCGTTGTTTGTGGAACTAAACAATGATATTAAAACGGAACAAAGTGCGGCGTCAAATCTGTTTACTGTGTATGAAAAGTATGATTCAAATTAAGATAATGTTGTACATTTAAAATTGAATGCTGAATGCACTAAACTTGTGAATGATAAACGCAATGAGTTCAGTAATAACAATGAAATGGTAAATGAAGACGAGAAAGACATTACAAACACCATTTATTCACATAACGATTCAAAACTTCATTGCATTTTTGTGCTAGTCTTAGCAATTTCACTTTATCAGTATAATCTCACTGAGCTTATACGAATAATTTGTTGGGAACGGCATTATCCACGCACATTTGACTGAAGATATAAACGTAAAATAGGCCGATCATAAGTGTGAATCACCTTCAGTGTAGTCATGCGATGCAATCGAAGAATGCAGATAGACTAGAAGGTGCAGACGAATATGTGAGATATTTGTGTCACAGTGAATAGAACCTGTAGGAAGGGAAAGAGATGTAGTAGATACAGCTTGGGTTTTAGTTGAAGTGACATGCAAAGATTCGAAGTTATTGATTTTATCGAAAAAAACTAAATGTATGGAATTGGCAACGGTAGTGCATGCCATTTCTCTATATGTAGGACTTTTTGATAATCATGACGCTGATAGAATAGCACATTTGTCTTGATCTCTGGTATGACTGTTGCACATTCTTTATGACGAAATCGGGCTATTCTCATTGTCTTGTTTTGATATTTTTATAACATTATGCATTGTCAGCAGTTAAACTATTACTGATAAAAATATTATGTTTTGTAAAACCAACTATACTGATTTTATTTCTTCAAATGGTCTCTGTTGTTGTTATATCCACTTCTTTGACAACACTATTATTTCTGTTAAAGTATTTGTAATCATACGCATCTTCAATCTGATCATTCTCATGATCAATTCCAGCTAGACATAGTTTCCCGACTTTAACCAATTTCCAGTAGTCAATTTCGCGCGTTTCATGCCATAGAAACGAACGACCAATAAGCTTAGACCTCATATTCGTCGTACAGCCATATCGTACGTACAAACGAAGATAACCATGCACTTCTCGTGACAATATGTGTACCTATTTCCTTACCTCTGAATAGGTTATTGGATAATTATATTGAGAAATGGCGACAGGTAAATAGTGTTTGTGGAATTGGTATACGATTGTGATCTTTAGCACCAAAATTATTGGTATTATAAATATAAATTGGTGTGAATTTATGAAGGATTCTCTCCGTATAGAGTTATGGCAAAGGTTATGTGCTGTGTTCCTTTTGTTCTTAACTATTGTTTGACACAATAAATATCTTTTAGTGCTTTTCGTGGTCAGTTTATATTTAACTGTTCCTGACAAAATTTAGATAAACTAAAACTCATATATCTGACTAACCCAGTCAAGAATACAGTGCATAATGTCATAATATAAACTATAAGACATCTATTATGATATTGTACCTCTTTAACAAAACCTAGATAAATATAAAACAGCTGTTACTAAAATGGAATTCGACTCCCGGATATCAAATGAAATTAAACAACTTTATTACGCCAACTATGTTGTAAAATTCGATAATTTCGGTAATAAACGTACATCGTAATCGAACGAGGATAATCAGACCTGTTTGTAATAGCTTTATATTTTCACTGATTGATTATAATTGGTTAGCGGATGATATCACATAAATTAATAGCAATTAATTAATCTTGCTAGCCTTAATTGATTGACAATGATACTAGCTTAATCCTTTTGGTTTTGTTTTTATTATTGATCTGGTTGAGGTACCTACGTTTACTCATTCTTTACTGCTAGTCCACTACTGGGCAAAAAGCGTTTCCCTATTAGTTCCAGCTGTTCTGGTCCATTTAGGCTTATGCCGTAGAAGCCCTATCCCTCCGCCGTCTTCAAACGTAAATCTATGAATTCCAATATGGCTGTGCCAAGCATTTTTATTAAAAGAACTAGCTTTCGCCCGCGACTTCGTACGCGCATACCCTGTTTTTTCCCAATCCCGTAAAGCATATAGCCTACCTTATGAATATGGCTATCGCTTTTAGCGAAAAGGCCACCTATTGTGTCATATGTAATATATAATGGTGTACATAATAAAAAGTATTCTATTCTATCATATTCAAAAAGAATTTTCCAAATCCGACTGGTAATTCCAGAGATTAGCGCGTTCAAACAAACAAACTCATCAGCTTAATATATTACATAAAGTATAGATTTCAGCTTCTGGAGCTCTCATGGAATGCAAAAATGTTTTAAATGACTTCTCATTCAATTTTAAAATCACACCTGATTATGGTCAAATCATAATCTGTAAGCCGAACAATATTCATTCAACGGTAACCAATATAAAAGCATTGCACAAGCCTCTGTAAATAAATTTTTAATGTGTTTACAAAATTAAAAGCAATTCAAAGGACGTTGCACTCATTTAGTGGCCGTGACAAAGACGCTGACGCAAATTTTAAATCTGGATTTTAACACCTACCGAAGAAAATGGTCGTTATGTTTATGTTTAAGACAAGATTATCTTCATTCCAGTCTCGTGTTACAAAGTTAATCTTAATTGAAGAAAGATTCTGAGACAGCGTGCGGAAACTTTTTAAGATTATTGATCCAATTTCTTAAACACATTTTGATCGTGTCAAATCATTATACGATATCAGATCACTTAAGGCTCTTATTCTTTAAAACACTTTGCATCATTTATTTATTTATTTATTGTTTGTTACGGCACTTCAACGATTTACTAAAACATACACAAACAAAAATCACATACAGTTTTAGGTATAATGAATTCTTCACTGTACGCACAGCACTATCAAAGAACTTAATGCTTAATTGACATTTTAGATATCGTAAAAATGAGCTATGCACACAAATACAATAGACAGTACAGAAATACTTAACTGAATAACAAAAAACTAAACATATAAGGAAATGGAAGTGAATGCAATCATATTATTAGACGTCTCGTTTCATGTAGAGGTCTTGAGACACCGAGCTGGTTAAATGTCTCGTAAGGAATATGCGGAAAGAGTAGCATATTGGTTCGTGTAGCGATTTGATTGTAGTTTCCCATTAGACGGTTCATCGGTGCGGTGGTGGTAACCAAGGTTAGTACTTGCAGTTGTGCCAAAGGTTATGGTCTTGCGAATGGTCAGCTATACTTAATTCCGCCAAAAGATCGGGAACATTTACTAAACCGTTTACTCCGCAGAAACCTAATTAAATGGAAACTGAAACAATCGTTTGATCAATAATACCAAACCAAACAATTGTCAAAAGTCCAAAATAAATGGCATTGACAACGAGGCATTTCGGTACTGCATATCATCCATCCGATTCACTAAGGACTTTTTATATTCGTGATCGCTAACAGAATTTTGCTTCGTCTACATTCGTAACATATTAACAACATTTTATAACAGGTATTAACAGCATTTTGCTTTAAATTGCGCATACACAGCACTCATACGTCACAAGCATCGCGCAAACACGCGATAGGGCGTGATTCATACGTCCAGCTCGCGTCCAACTTATCGCGCGTTTAATTGGGTGTTACGGGCCCCGTCACTCAAGATAATCCGTAAACGGTATCGCATTTCGTGATCGGAGTATCAGCGAGTGATAATGTTATGTGCAGAGTTTGGAAATGGGGTGGAATTGAAGTTTTGTCTTGTGCTGTCCAAAAATTGTGCAGCAGTTTGACTCAATATCTACCAGTTGGTCACCAAAAATCGAAGTTAAATGTCGATTCATAATCATTATTCTTCTTTTTGGAGCTATAATTACTCAGCAAATAGGAGTTCTCGTTACTGGTACGTAATTCAACAAAACTCAGAATAAGCCCTTTCTTTGCAATTCAAGAAATGCTGGAAGCGATTGCAAACAAGGTGCCTTTGTGGTTAAGAATTTGCATTTCTGGGTAAATAGCAACAGTTGCTGCCTTCGAGGCACTATTACTTACCAACTGACGTTTTGTCATGGATTTTTATTCCCTGAAAAAATAACTGCTGTACCAATACTTAGGTCACGTTTCCACTTGCAAGTACCTCTCATAAAAGTTGCATTACATTGCGGGATACTGAGGTACGATGTGACCGATCGCTCGATATGACCCTGGAATGTCTACTGTGAATGTGTATTCAGTTTTTAATTTAATGCCACTTGAAAAAACCATTTAAGGTCTATTTGATTTTTGAACATCCGTGTTTTGATTGATAGGAATGAGGTAGTTATTTTAAATTTCCTAAATATACCAATACATGATGCATTGGTGGTATCATTATGATGAAACTAAAATGAATACATATTGTGATGACTTGTGTTGTATTTTACCTATATGGGGGACAAAAAGAAATATAAATTTCTTTTTATAGTCTTTCAATAGATCAGACAATGCATCTGCAATGTTATCTCTTCACCACCCTTAGTTGACTGGTGGAGAATGCCTAAGGCGTTGAGTCCGCCTTTGTACATATGTACTTACATGACGTCTCAATACAATAAATGCGTGTCTTCTGAGAAGAGATGAAGAATTTTACAAGCTGGGGACAGCTTGATAATATTTTACGACTGTATTAATATTGAGTACATTTCACAAAGTGTTCACAGAGCCATTAGATCGTATGTTTTCTTCAGATTTATAGGTTGTTAACATCTTTGCTAGCCTTATAAAGGATAACAAAATAACCCCTAACAATATCGGATAAGGCTATTAATTATTTACAATCCATCATTACCATTTTATATCAAGGATGTTTTACAATAATCTATGGTTTATATAAGAAAACAGATAAAGGCACATCACAGTTCGGCGTAAAATAGTTTACGACATGCCATAAACTGATCTTATAGTTTTAAGTTCAGCATCTCGGCTAACAAATTGCGTTTTATTAGGGAATGGAGCGTTTACGACAGTTGATAAATATGAGGATGAATAAATGTACAAAGTTAAGGGAAATTATAGTTGGTATAATTTTGTTTGGGAGTGTTACTTTGTGGCTTATCCGCGTCCGATGCGGATATTTGAAGTGCGAACTTTCATGTGATAAGATTTTATGAATGTCTATTAGTATTTGCAAACGAAGTATGGGATTGTCCAAACTTAAACTTTTTTTCTATTTCGTGAAATTGGTTTTGGTAATTTTCAACTATAATAATAAATTGTTTATTCATCATAACAGCATTATTAGTACATAGCAATTTACAGAGTTGACAAATTATTATGTATACTAAAACTGAGGTACTGCATTCGCAGCTGGGTTAAAGAATAACCTGTATAAAGGAGTATAGTGCCAGTCCCCATTGGGTATTATAATAAAATTGTACACAGTATGTGGCAACACTAGTCTTCTACTACAATTTTATTATTATTGGTGACATAGTGTAGCTAAAGGTAAAAAATAAAATACATAAAAAAAAATATTAGAAAAAAATTAAAAACATTTGCTTAAATGTAAGTTAATGAAGTTGTGTGTGTTTGTGTGTGTGTTATGGTAAGTTGGCGCATCTGTGCTCGTCTATGTGGGTTTGCTTCTGTGAGAGTGATGTTGTTATTTTGCTGTATTTTTTTTTTAATAATATCTTAATATCTTGGGACAACTCACACACGGTCATCCGATCCCAAACTAGGCAGAGCCTGTGCTATGGCAACCAGACAACTGATAAACATACTTATATATTTCTAAATACATACATATTATACCCAAATTACACCCAGACATAGAACAAATGATCATGCTCATCACACAAAGATTTGTCCTGGGTGGGAATCGAACCCACGACCTCTGGTTTAGCAGTCAGGGTCACTAACCACTCGACCAACAGGCCAGTCTATTTTGTTCATGCTATTAGTAAGAAGTAAAATCAAATGATTCGAAAGCTAGGACATTTTAAACAAGAACAACACTAACATCAGACCAAATTAAATGACTAAACAAATATGGAAGTTAAATAAAGAGTCATCAAACTTTTTATCAAATATTATTATCGTTCCGCGGCCGCGGGACCAACCCATCTTCGCGACCGTACCGCTAAATTATACACCAAGGGTCCATAGTACCCCATTACGGAGGAAATGCGCACTAATGCATCTCATTCTCTATTTGTCAAATTATAGACCGCTGCGTACTAGTAATATCACGAAATAAGATAATGGCATCGGTGAGATTGTGTCGTGAGTGGATTTTTGGCTCGTTAAGTGACCGACATCCGATATTTGCAATAGAGGTGAAAGTTCCTGTGTTAGGTTACTGTAGAAATTAACAATTGATTGGGGTATCAATTACCAGTTTTAGAATGATGCAATGTTGGAGTGGGTCGATTGAAACACGATTTTGTTATTGATTATATACGACATTATATTTTTCTTTGTAAAGATTCCATTAGAGTCAGTTTGGTAAGTGAAAAATACATACAAAAAATGCTAAGTAACACGCATTAGACAGTGATTTGTGTTGTTATGAATAAGCTCACTTATACAAAGGAGAAAGGATTTAAATATGAACGTGATATTTCTACTTAATGCCATAATGTCTCATTATATTGTCCATTTATGTCCGCAATCATAATAGGTCCGCTTAGAAAGCGTTCACCGTGTACAGGCTATCACATAAAGGTTACTTTTAAAAAATACAATGAACTACCGTTTACATTTACATACAAAAGGTAATCAGATAATTTATATTTGGGCTGGAATTACTTTAAATCTATTTGATGGTTGCTACATCATTTTACTCGGTTCTTTATACTTGCAAACAATATGGAATTAAAAAAAAAAAATACAAAAAAATACAACAGACTTTCGAAAAAAAAAAAACAATACAAAGTATAAATGTTGTTTTTGGTTGTTTCTTCGTATTTTAAAACTGACTTCCGAAATTAAAGCTATTTTATACTTTGTGTTGTATTTTTATTTGGAAGTTTTGTATCAGTGTATTTTATTTAAAAAAATTGGTTGTCTGTAAAGTCGGTTTACGGACGATAGTTTAACGTGACAACGTCAAAACAAAACATTGATGAAATAACGTAATATTACAATGAGCGTAACGTTACAATGAACGTAACGTGACGTCAAAACTTTTTTATTTTTCACTTTTTAGTGGTACCCCACACTGGCCACACAGGAAGCAAAACACGCAAAATAACGATTTTGATAAAAAATATTGGACCAATCGGAACGTATTTCCTTTCACATGAAAGAAGAATTTTTCAAATCGGTTCATAAATGACGGAGTCATGAGGTAACAAATATAAAAAAGAAAAATAGAATATGCAGCTATTTAAAAAAATAAAAATATTGTTTAAAATAGCTGCACAATTTCAACAACAAAACTACATGAATAATAGTACACGCCTGTCATCGTATTATTTATCCAATTATTTCCCTTAATTACTCAAAAAAAGGGCGAACTCGACTGTACCAGCCATTAGCATACAAACAGTACTACCGAAGATATACGAGATAAATTGTCAAGATAAGGCAGCGGTGAAAGAAGTACAGGCGGCGTAATTACTGGTCGGCCGCGTCTAGGTGTAAGAGACCGCGTAAATCGCAAGGTGTAAAAGACCGCGTAAATCGCCTCGCGCGGATGAATTTTCCCGTCATCATTTGCAGGGTTGGGTGTTACATCTGTCATAATTTTATGCGGTTGCAAAGTGTGGTTGCACGTTATTAGTGTTTGAAATTAATTTTATAATACCGGTAATAACTTTAGACAAGTACATGGAATCTAATTTAGTTGCGAAGCAATTTATTCTTGTTCCTTTAGATTAAGTTTTGTTTCTGGTTTTGTTTTATTTAATGAAAAAAAGTCTTGATAGTACACGACACGACGACACGACGTTCTTCATGAAATACCGGTGTAGGTACATGCACCTATATTGATTGACCTGACGTTTCATAAGTGAACATGTGAAATTAAATATTTTAAAGTTTAAAACATAAGTTTGTTTCATGATTCAAAGCTGCTTTGAATATTTTAAACTAGATGCCCGCCCGCGTGTATGTCGGGAATTATCTCAAGGGAACATACTCCCGGGATAAAAAGTAGCTTGTGTTATTCGTGACTATAATCTACTTCTGTGCCAAATTTCATCAAGATCCGTTCAGCCGTTCTGACGTGACTGAGTGACAAACATCCACCCATCCATCCATTCATCCAAATAATCAATCTTTCGCGTTTAAAGTATTAATATAGAAGTATTGATTACATTATCTAAACTCTATCCGTTTAGGTAGTTAACTAAAGGTAAACAATTTTGATGTAACTTTTTACTTAAAAACTCAGTTTAAAAATAAAATGCAAGTAAAAACCAAAGTAAATACAACAGTAACGAATACTAAATCAATTGAACCATAAGTTTGAAAAGTAGTTTATTTGTTTAATATGAATTTGTGTAAAAAGACACATCAAGATTGTTTACCTTTAGTTAACTACCTAAACGGATAGAGTATAATACTGTAAAGCACACCTACTATGACATGTAATGCCATCCAATTCCGACGATGTAAAAGGGATAGTGCTATACGCTATGTATAGCTCCGTCTCTCTCTAGGAGCGGAATCTCGATCGTTTTAAGACTTCATAGTAGGACTCCTGTACTGTATACCTAGTACACCTAAGACTACCTACAGCACTGTCATTCCTTCTCTCTTTCCAAAATCTATCCAAAGGTTGTCTTTAAAAGATCGCTTTTAGCGATAAGGCCGCCCATTGAGTCACCCTATGTAATGTTTTTCTTCATCTATCTTTTCTCTAACTTATATGGTGTACATAATAAAGTATATTCTATTCTATTCTATTCTTTTCTATTCTATTCTATTCTATTCTATTCTATTCTATTCTATTCTATTCTATTCTATTCTATTTCCATTATTCCATTCCATGTACTTTTCTTTCAAAAAATTATGTTGTTATGTGGCAAACAATTCATTAAAACCTTAACTAAGTAAATTAAGTGTTCAACTTTCAATCCGTCCCCAGTTACTTATGTCACACGACACCCGCAAACAGATAGTGTATCAGAATATCAAACAAGAGTCGAAATTAAATTAATTAAGAAAATTACTTTAAAGCTAATAACGAAAGAGAATCGTGTTTCGTCTCGTCGGATAATAAGATGATGGAAGCAAGGTGAGCTGGGGTGTAACTTAAATATATGTAAATTTTGGAGTTGCGATAGAAAATTTGGAGACGCAATACATTATTCTAAATATTTGAAGATATTCAAGTTTAGCTAAGAAAAATAAGTAGGTCAGAATTTTAGCATAACCATTCTATTTCGTTAGAGAACCCTTTTCGTCGATAAAAGTTTAATGATTTTAGCATCAATTGCTTATTGTTTTTTGTTAAGATTAATTATTCGTCCAATTTCTGAAAAAAAATCTTTTGAATTGGCGCGAAAAATAGAGCAATTTCGAAACAAATACAAATAATTTCAAACCAGTAACAGTTTACCTCTTCCACAGACAACATTTAATAACTCTTATCCGCTTGTTTTGAGCTGAATAATAAATAATAAACTTGTCAAAATAAACCACACCAAATCGAAAAAAAAACCAGTGCAGAGATCTGATGGCCATCAATAAATTGCTGGCCGGAAAAAGGGTGTTCCGTATCGTCATCAGGTATCCACACTACTGGAAACAGACATGTGTTTTTAAATAACGGGTTTGAAACCTGTCATTATTTGTGCATTATTGCGAACACGATACCAAACACTTCGTTACTATCGTTACATGTTAATTAAAAACTCATTGTTTCCCTTTGTGTGTCGAAAAAAAGGTCGCTTTGTTTTCCATCTCTTTGTGATAGTATATCTAATAGTTTCAAATGATTCTTAGGGTTCCGAACATCCGTAAGAAGCGAAACCCTTATAGGATCACTCGGGTGTCTGTCTGTCTGTCTGGCTGTATGTCTGTCTGTCTGTCCGTCTGTCACAGCCAATTTTCTCCGAACCAACTGGATCTAGATTGTCCCCCAATCTATAAAATTACTAGAAAATTAAAATAAAAGTTTTTCAAACTGTACCGTTAAACTGTGCGATTATATTAAATAAAAAGGTAAGGGTTTTTAAATATTTTTTTTATCCAAGAAATTAGACGATAAACGATCATTCCCCCCTTATCTCCGAAAAAACTGGGCTCAAAATTTTGACAAAAATGCAGATACTACTGCTACTGCTTTCTTGAAAATTGCAGGAAAACAACACGTTAAAATAACATATTACAAAAATGAGATTCGTTCGGAATCTACGGCACGCGAGTCCGACTCGCACTTGACCAGTTTTTATAACACAAAGCTTTGAATGCTAAAATTCCACCGGCGAAAGCTCTCACTATCAGGAAGATAATACTGACACCCAACATGAACCAGTCAAACATAGCCAGGCTTTGTTTGTCTGGTTCTGTATAACTTATACTGTGACGTGAATTCACCAGATATTAACTTGGTTGTAACTTCAACAATTTCTTTCGACGGTTTTCATTTCTCAACGTCCAAGCATCCTTCATGGTCCCCTTACGAAAACACCTGCATCCAACATAAAATCCCTAACATAACATGTTGTCTTTACAAGCACACGAACATTAGAAAGAGTAATCAAAATAAAATTATATTTATTCGAAGTGATAGTCGTGGATTCGGTTCCGGTCTTAATGGGCGCCCGGCAGGTGGCGGCGCGTGGAGACGAAGAAATATTATACAGTGTGCTGTCTGACTACTGGGTGGGGTTCCGTGTGGTTGATTTAATGAGGATGGTGATAATGTTTTTGTTAAGTGGTTTGAACTGAATGACGAATGGTTAGGATAGAATAGAAATACAAAGGGTATTTCTATTGTAAATATTATAAAAATTACATTAGTATCTTAAATAGAAGGGTTTACAAACAATAGGCGGTCTTGGTCTTTTTGCTAAAAGTGAACAACTAGAACTATATTCTAGAAACAAGAAGGTACGTTTAAAGTAAAGTAAACCACAACCTTACAACCCAAAAACAAAAAAAAAATATTTTTTCAGATTTAAAATAACAATTTAAAAAAAAGCAAATAAAGGAAGATTTTATGAAACTGGCCTAACTGAAATAATAAATATTGGTAATTGCAAGTCTGGATTGTTTAACTCACTAAAGCCAGTACATACTTACAATAACCGAAAACATTTAATAACAACAAGGAACCCTAATAAAGTAGTCGATTCACTCAACGTCGACGCGGAGTGTGACCGATTTGACATCACGCCAACGACACCTGCGGAGTACGTTTGTTTTACTTGCATTTACACCAGCTGCCCAATTTATGTGCCCCTGGTACATTACAACCGGTATTAGTACATTAATGACGGCAAGATTTTCATAATATTTCACATATTTTATGTTTCTACATATTTATTTCAATATTTTTGGAAATATATTGCACGAATTTCGAATATTAAAGACATTATTGACGCTTTTTGTGACGGAAATGCGTTGATATTGGTGATGCTGATGAGAAACTTAGTATAAAATATATAAACATGAAGCTAATATTCTAATTTAATACAGTAATGGTTGCTGCAATCGCACATGAATGTATAGACTCGACTACATCTGTTTGGACAACACTTAGTCGAGACTCGACTATGAATACAACCTGCCTGTATGGTAGCAGACTAATCATTATTACCAGGATTGATAGCAGCGGCCTATTATACGCTATCGAATGTACTGCTGACGCCAATATCCACCTGATTGCTTCCTCTTGTAGTACGTGTAGAAGGTCAATATTCAATAATGATTTGTCACTTGCCAAATAACAAGTTCATGTACGTGAGGTACGCACTCGACGTATATTTGCTACTAGCCTCTGTAAATCTAACGCTGGCTGGCGTTCACCACTTCATCGTTTGGTTGAGACATGTGTATAACAATGAGTTTAATTCAATCGACATTATTTTTCTTAGTAAAAATGCATTCAAGAAGCAAATCCAAGCAACTCTAAATGATCAGCAAATTACTATACAACGTAGGTAATGTTTAATAATGTACGCACACAAATTTACTTTAAATTACTCTTTATTTTTTCTTTAATTAATATATTTCAATTAAAAATCCAGAATGACCGTTTATAGGTACTGTATCTGTGTCAAAAGCTAGTTAAATACTTCTAATTGTAATCTGTGGAGAACGTAGTGGATAGCATAATTGTTTAAAATGTAATATTTAAGATATTACGACTATTTCGTATTGTGCTACTGTTGGTTTTCCTTAAAATAAATAAAATAAACATAAATATGTTTTCATCAATGATTAACTGCAGACATTGTAACAGTTTTGCACGATTAAAATTAAAAATTACTGAAATTGTTTTGTCGCCAGTAAATTAATTGGTCAGACAAAATACCGTAGCAAAAGTCTCTCTGAACTTTTACTAAAAAATCCTTTAGCAAATTACCGCAGCGAAACTAAAGCTTGATTTTAAAGATCACTTACAGTTATGTGCAGTTGTGAAATATCCCGTTAAACTTACTTCATACAAATCGTCCAACTTAAATAATCAACACAAAATTGTAACCAACTAGCAAAGACCCCGAGTAACTGAATGACTCCTAATGTTCTAGCGAAGATTTTAAACGTATGGAAGTTCAGGTTAGACCGGTGTCGTTATGACAACCATAACATTCAATCAGTCAAGTTCATTATAAACAAACGGGATGGGATTAATACAAGCAACGTCACGGTTGCTTGTTTATACAAAATTTATAATAAACATCAAAAATTATGTGGCAGTTTACCATATTTAAATTTTTACGCTTTAAATTAATGAAGTATATTAACGACGCTACTCAGAAAGGGTCAATTATATAAAAAAGTTTTTAACACAAATATTTCTATTCACATAAAGATGTTTAGGCTTAATTCATAGTGTAGGGCCATTATCACTAATAGCGTACCAAAATTTAGGATAAATAAGAAATAAGGAAAAACTATCGAAAAAATACCGGTTGTGTGAATTGACGCTTAATTACATCAAAATGGAATCTTAAATCTACTGAGTACGTGAAACTTAACTTAACTCTGTATAAACAGTTGAAGTTGTCGTAAAAATGTCTGGAAAATAAGCTTACACATTCAAATTGAAGTAAGTACTAAGTTTATGTATTGAATAAGTACCGGATTTTCTTTAGGGTGGCAAGCCTTTTAGCAGTAAAATACTTGTTAATGTTTGGGACTTAATTTGCTTATTTGCATGAGTTATGTGGAAATAATCACGTTTTCTTTGGGTTGGGCTTACGACCACCGTTGTACATTGCATTAGCCCTCAAAATTGGTGGTATTAGCGTTTAGGTTGGTAAATATGAGTTTTTCATGCTAGCTTTTATGGCATCTAATGGCTGTAAGAACCACATTGAGTATTAAAATTGAAGACCAGTTTTTCTTCGTCAACCTACAGCTTGATAGCACGTCCTTGATAACCTGATATGAAGGAAAATGGAATAATGAGTCCAGACCCCAATCGCCGATAACCTTCACCACCAGACTGACAGCAAGTGAAATATTGAAAAAAAAAACGGTAGCTTATGATATATAGGATTTCGTATAAATACTATTTCATAATTGGTCGTCGCCATGTCGTCCCTAGAGAAACCACACGGGCCCCAGAAGCTACAACAAAAACCAAAAAAAAAAAATGCCAAACCAACCACCCACAATATAACTCATTTACGAAGAAAACACAAATGAAACAGTTAACTAACGCAGCAAAAAGGAATAAACGAATGAATTGGCACGTCGTTACAGCCCCCACACCTATTTGGCATTACGAAAAATATGTCTTGTTGCATGCTACCAATTGCAAGTCACGCCCTATCCCCTTTTGAGTCAACGATCGAAAATTATGACCTTTTAGGGTGATGTCAGGGAAATATTGTATTACAGGTCTGGCTTTTATATGTTTTATGACTTAACTGTTATATTTTGTCAATGGAGTTCTTTGTGTGGCCGCTGGTGTAATTTTTTAACGTTGCATTTGGTTTCTTTTTATGGCCTGTTTTAGAATTTTTTGCTTTGACTTATTTTTCAGCTGTATCATTGAAACTGTGCTTGAACCTTCTCCATTAAAATCTAGTAGAGATTAGTCACGAGGCTTAAAATTTTATCAGCAGATAATATTTTATATTCCGCAAGCAGAAAATTTATTTCTTTCCTCTTTTCTTACCATATTTCTAAGCCCGCTTCCTCATCCGCTACTTTCCTCTAACATAACCAAAGTCTTAACGATTTAGCCTCACGCCCGCACTCTTGAGACCAACTGGAAAACGCTAACAAGCCATTCATACAGTTTTTTCCATAAACGAGTTACGCAAAATAAAGAAACAACCCTCTAATGACTTATATAATTATTCTTAATTGGACACTTAGGCGATTTAGTTTGAGCGAAGTTTGTTTAGGCGCTAATTTAGAACGCAAATTCGTACCAATTTGCATTTTTGATTTGGATTATTATTGGTTTCATAATGTTTGTCAGCGGTTTGTCTCATAAATAATTATTTGAAATATTTAAAAGGGTTATTGAACTTTGTTAATGTGACATTTAAATCTAAGAATTCAATTCCTACTGTATTGAAACAGTAGCGATAAATTGTATTGTTGATAATTTTGCAGGCATTTCTCATACACAACATTTCACACTGTTAAAGTTTAATACATTCGCAGATGTAGTAATATGTAAATTGAGCTGATATGCAAAAACACTATCTCTTCCTTATCTTCTTAAGTTCTTTATCAAACTAAAAACAAAAAAAAGAGCTGGAACTAAACCAGAAATTTTTAGTCAGATATCAAGACATATGGCAAGCCAGCATTGCGGAACATGGTAGATTTATTAACATCGGCTCAACTGTGGCAAAATTATCTCTCATCGCTGAGATATTAATAATAATGATCCGGTATTAATACGTCTGGCTACGGATCTAATGGTGCGTGTCTTCGGAAGCCCTGTAGCGTATCGTCTTGGGAGTATACCGAGGTATATGTTGCCTTCTACTGTCATCAATCATTGTTTAGAAGTGTTTGGAGGATATATAGTTCGCGGTAGAGGTTCAGAGCATCGATTCTAAGGTATTTTCATCCACGTGAAGCTAGGTTTGTCCGGAGGTGTGTTTACTCAATAACCACACATTATCCTCTTCCTCTTTTGATCTGAAATAGTTGTCCATTTCAATATTCCCAAAAACGTATCCCATACGCCCAATATTTTAAACACACATGACCAATTCTAATCATGTGATTGCCAACCTTTAAACTGATCCGGGTTTACTGCGCCCCAGGTAACATTTAGACATTAAACAAATTGAAAACGCCCGATACTGCAGCCCTTTCGAATTTTAGTACTGATTGACAATTCGCCCTTGCTTATGGTGCCAACTTATATTTCCCATGAGCCTCCGGCTGTTTCATGGTGATTCCCCCTTTGAAGTAGTAAACATATGCCTGTAATCCGACATAGCTCTGTCCTTTTCTAACTTCTAAGAAATGAATGAGACAGTTGTCAAGTTATTGCCAGGTAGTTTCGACTTGTATAATGTGGTACGGGGGCTGGACGTACAAACATATTCCCTTGTCTCCCCATACGCGGTGAATTCGACCCTAAAGTTCTAGGCTCCCCTAATAAGCTGTCGCGTCTCACCTTAGGGTAGTGCGATGTCGTTTTAAGCAAAGATCAGGCTGGTTGAGATATGAAATGTTAAATTGGTGGGGAAATAAGACTGATTGATGACAAGAAATATGTTATTATTAATCCTTTTTATACATAGCAATTGCAAGTCCCCAATGAAGTGAACCTGAACTTAGAATATATTTTACGTTGTGGTCGTAAAATATATTCTAAGTTCAGGTGATCGTCTTTGGACTCTATAATAATGATTGTAATCACTCATTCATTTGTCTCTACAGTCCATCCAAAGATGGTCTGGTAGATATTGCAGTTAGCGATGAGACCGCGATTGTATCCAAACAATTATGTTTGCGTAATTGGTTATGGTATACAATAAAGTATATTCTATCTATATATCATTAATGTGTTATAGACATTCTTTAAGATGGTCAAGTCGAGATGGGTCAATATATCTTTCTGTTGAGACCACAATGCACTGTTTGGTTTGCAGTAAGTCTGCAGATGGCTTAGACTGCGCCAAAACATAAATCAACAAGTAAAGCACCTACAGTCTTGTAGGTAATTTAGCGTACAGGTTCGTCGGATCTAGCAGCAACATGTTCTTTGGCCGCAGCAGAGGTGAGGTCACGTGATTAATGTGCGGGGGGCGCCGTGACGGACGATAAACGGAGCAGCGTCTGATCATCAACAAGTTGCAAATTAATATTGCGCAAGTCTGCCTGATGTTTATGAGAACATACTAGGGGTACATGCTTGTAATTTATGAATTTAAGGCGACAGTCTCGGCGTAGCCGGTAAATGATGTAGATGTGAATATGAGCTTTAATATTGCGTGGGACAAAGGACTTGAATTTCGTGGTTATTTTGTGTTTGGTTGTAATTTAGATTGTGATCATCAATCTGTGTTTCACGGTGGCAGTGTAAAAGCTGTCATTGTAGATGTTATTGGGAACTCCAACTTTTGCAATGGCGTTCACAAGCTGGAATGACCAAGAAGATTCTGAGTCAATATTTAGTTTTATTTTCTCATAGAATCCGACCTTCAAACATACTATCGATAAACATCTAGACAACCACACAATATATACTTAAAAGATGTGCAATTGTTCCTCTTACAAAATTATCTCAATCACCACCGTATCTGTTTAATTCCTTATAACCTTTTTGCGTGCGACCGTACTATTATTTTTTTATCAACACCACACTAACTAACCCGTTGATGCTATCTTGGACCATCTAACCTACTCACGTCTACTTTTTTCAATCTTCACACGTCAAAATATCTAGCGCTATCTATCAGATCGGTGTGACGTCGACCGTCAGCGTTTCTCGAATACAATGTAACAAGTCGAAAAATGGTAGATAGCATCGGCAAAAACGGAATAAGATTAGATATATTAGTTCCTGTTCGGCTGAAGCTAAAGTTGAAACTGTATTATTCAAGACGAGAATTCTCATTTTTCTTGAGAAATAAGGAAAAGTTGGAAGGTTCGCTGGTAAGGAAACTTGATTATTTCGTGTCTTGCCAAAATACGTGTAGTGTGTTCTTGATACCAGCTGCTTGTACGGATAAAAAAGTTAATTCAGAAAGTGGAGTACTTAACTGCTTTGGTTTTAAACAAGAATGTTACGTTCACATAAGAACCTTCGGATCGTTTTCAACAATGTTTTCATTCCGTAACAATTAAACTACATTTGTACAGAGACTATTAAGAAAAAAATATTGACGTGCAGAACAAAAATGTGCCGGCGGAACAGTGCACTAAAAACAAATGCCCGCGTAAAGTGGCCAAGCGACTGCGCGAGCGCCGTTTCTTTGACGTTAAAATGCTCTCGCGGTACCCGAACGGTTCGAAATAACGAGCTTGAAGGAAACCGGAGGATTTCTCAGTAAAGTTAACAATCTCACATCTGTGATACTTTAGCCATGTACATTTACTTACCAAGTGTTTGGCTGAGATTCTCTTAAAGGAGTATTAAATTACAATCAGGGAACAACCGTGTTTATCAAACGATCCTTTACTTTGTAGTTGAGAAGTTAAATTGAAGCAATTTTAAGAAAAGTTCTTAATTGAAGGGGTATTTATTTCAAAGGGATTAACTGTAAACACTTGAACTCGTGTGAATGAACTCGCCTTGTTTTCATCTGTTCTTAATTGTGTAATGATAAAAAAAAAAAAAAAACATAATAATTTAAAGCAGTGTTTTCTGAAAAAGATCTACGCTTTGAAAACCTTAAGCCAACTATTCTAAATAACAAATCAGTTCAGATGTTAAAAGCATCCATTTCACGTTTTCAATTGCTAATCCCAACTTCCTTGAAAGCACACGCAAATCCAATCCAACGCGAATAAAATCCGAACCAACAAAAAAACCGCTGAAAGCTAACGAAGCATTTGAACGTACTAAAACATTAGAAGTCTTATTGTAAAAAATAACCCGTGCTGTAAAGTGTATGCCTTCATCACGACATCCTGTAACATAAAACATTTTCTTACATAATGAAAGGTAATTTATGCGTACAGAAAAGTATCAGTCTTCGACTTGAATAATACTGTTAGGAATGGGACCACACAAACGTTGGGTGTCTTAGTTAGCTAGAACGTAAGGCAGCGAATGGGAATTTGGTTAGGTGATTAATTATTACATGGTAAGGTTGAATGTGGCTTGTCTTGTATAGGAATTTGAAGAGAAGGTTTTGTTACCACTAAATTCATAGGTTTTATAAGAAGGTGGTTTTAAATAAAGAGGATATTTTCGTATTTATCAAAAAACTTGGGATGAAGTTTCAGATTCTGAGTTAAGAGTTCCTAAGTTGCTGGCCCTTCTTAAAGCACTGGAAGGTGAAGCATGCATTTATGCCTTGCACGAAGTGGAAGGAAGTGGTGACGGGCGGGCGTTTTGGGGGACTGTCTTTATGTAGAACTTTGACGTTCAAAAAGTGCTGGCACTCAGCCTAATTTGAATAAATGACTTTTGACTTTTGAAGTATTATATTTTTTGAAACAGAAACCAGGCATCAATCGATTTCCGTTGAAGAAAAAATATGATGTTTAAATGAATCAGTACAACGCTTTGGATGCGTTTTTAAATGTGCTGTAATATAATTATATATATATATATTTTTATATATATCCTGGGCCAAACGCATATTGAATTCATAAAACTCAGTCATAACACCAATCAATGTGTCCTATGAGGATTGCAAATCTATGACTATTTCATCAAGTTTTTGTGTCCTGCACTATGCTTTATCTAATTACTTTCTGTTTGTGTTGTTTAGTGGCCTTTCTAAATCATTTTTCACCAACTGAGCTACCGTTGTAAATTCTATTACTAAAAGAATTATTCCATCAAAAATAACCATCTCACTGTCCTTGAGATGAGTAATCTAGACTCATTTTGCATAACTGAAAAATCCTTAAGTAGATAAGAACGAAGATCTTCATTGAAAACGAAATGATTCGATCGAAATAAAAATATGTACATCTTTTTGGAGCAGAAACCGGATAGCCCAAACTCAAGCAAGACATTATTCAATTCAGTTTTCGTTGACCTCCTTATCAAACTCAAAAGTATGATGCGAAGAAATAGAGACGATCCATAGAAACATAGTTCCCAACACTGAACACAATCATGATATTCTAGACCCCAAAATTCACCGCACTAGTTGCTCTACTTCCACCAAAATTCCATCAGCAGACAAACGTTCGTCTAACCTAAGTTTATCAAGAAGTCACCTGTTATTTACACTAGGCACGAGAAGTGTTTCCGTGGAGTATGCAAGCATATTTGCATTTCATTACCGCACCTCCGCTAGTTTGCTTTGTTTATAGCACTAGAGATATGCCGCACCGCTTACTTACCCGCTACATAATTTATTTTACCCACCCGCACAGAGATCAAAGAAGTTTGTGTTAAGAACGTGTAGAAATTGTATGAGTCTTATTTTAGCATCGGTTTTGTTAATTACGTGAGTTTCGTCAATAGGCTTGTCGGTTTATGAAGGAAATTGTCATGGAAGTAATTTTAACGACATTGTCTTATATCTTATTAACTAGTGATTTAGCTCAAAAGGTATGTTCATCCAAAATAAGTAACATAATCGCAAATTCAATGTGATTCTAAGTAAAGAACACGCTAAAATGTTCTGACATCTATTTTAAGAATAATTCAAACCATTTCATATCATATACATTTTAGACACAATAAAGAAGTCTCAGTAAATCGAAATACACATGATACGAGAACAAAGAGAATTCTTTTACTTATGAAATTATCTTTACCGACTTTCGTTCACTCTGCCAATGGGTTCTGTTCTTTATCGAGGTACCTTTACACTGTGACAGTTTTACTGAAATAGCTACAGTAAGAAACGAGAAAGAATATTACAGATTCAATAATCTGGATTACGTAATTCCTTATCTTGCTTCCAGAGACCGTCGAATGAGTATTAACATAAGAGCATTTTCAATCGGAATGATATCTAGAAAGAATTTTCTAGACTAGGACTTATAAAGGCGATATTGGATTTTGATACGAATTTATCGAAAACGCCTCAGCGGTGTCAAAGCGCCCCTCTAGCGATATCAAAAAATTATATCAGAACTTTATCGTCAATGTAAAGCTGAATGCGCAATTCCAATGACTGACGGCTAATGACAAATCAATGAATCTTGCGAATCCAATTTTATTTACTTGGAAAGTGCCCTTGGGATTTAAAAAACCTGGATTCGAGTTTGAAAGAACGATTTATTTTACGAAAGTTATATAAATACCCAACTGTGTTAAAGCTGTGAAATGTAGGCATTTATCTTACCTCGCTGGATTGTAAATGCAAAAGATTTGTTGTGAGTATGTGTGACGATGAGAATGCTATGTTATTCAAATGCTCAATGGCTTGGCAAAGTTTTGAAGGTCGTGAGGATTTTTTAACTTACACTAAATACTTGTCTTTTTCGTATTTATCTAAACCCATGAGTCAATACGCATGGATTTTAAATCAATCCGAAATGGACATTCATAAGTGATAAAAACGATAACAGCTTTTATAATGTGCAACATTATTTCGTCCATACACACATTATGTACATCCTTGGCAGTATTGTGCATTACGAAAACACAACCCAACATTGATACACAACAAAAAAAAATCTCATAATAACAACCCGTGACACCATAAAACACAAATTTCCCATTCCCGTATCGGATATCTAGTCAAAACGGACACGAGCCACTTCAAAACAGCGAGGGCCCGAATCCGCACAGCACAGTCTAACGCTATTTCACGGCTTGTATGTCACGCATGCATATTTCATTGTAGTCTACATCAGAGGGACCTCCGTCGTGGGAAATCAAGCGTTGTAGCCACAGACTATGGTGAAATGCTTGACGTAATTATGCGTTATTTATTGGCATGCGTACGGGGATGTTCGATTGTGAATAGGAGTTCGTGTATTAATTGAGCGGTGTGTTCTTTGAAAGTGAGCTGCACTTTGAGGGATGCCTTCATAGGCTATTTTACTATAGGTCAATTTTATCATGAAATCCGTTCTAGGTTCCTTTATTTAGCTAAAGATCGTTTCCATTTGCCTTTTCGCTTCAGGTATCGTTATATAATCTTACACATTCGTTTTTCTATTTCATTTATTTACGAAATTCCTGTCTGTTGGTCTCTTTGGCCATCCTAATTAATCTCATCAATGCGAAAGCGAGTTTATTTTTTACGATTTCACGCCTAAAACGCCGAAACATTTCGATATATTTTGGCACAAAAATAAATGGGACACCTTAACCCACCAGACGGCTTTAGGCTATTTTTGCAAAAACCTTTATTAATGCGAGTAAAGCCACGGGCAAAAGCTGGTATTCTTATACTGACGAATTCATGCATCTGGTTCATTGTGAAAATTGGCGCTTTAAAGGACATTGTTAATGAAGACGTTGAGAACGGTGTTGACATATTCGAATCGAATGCAGTCCACTGTTTTACACATAATACATTTCAATGTATTATTTGCATCAATACCCTTGCTGACACTTTAAAGCAGCTCAGAAACAAAGCTCATAAAATTGTTGATATAAATGTTGAGAGAGATTTGGAAGGAGAAAGCAGTGGGACACAAGTGCAAGCTAAAGAAAATGTTGAAGGTTCTTTATTAAGCTATTTTTCTTACATCATCATCTAGCCCAGCTTTTCCCAATTATATAGGGGTCAGCTTCCAGTCAAACTACAACCCTAATCTCTTCAAAACTAGAGTGAACAGGCTTCTTCTGGGTGAGCTCGCTCCATCGTCGACTTTGTCTCTGTCATCTATGACCTAGACTAGAGTCAAGAGCAAACCCATATTAAATAAAAAAAAACTAGATTCAGCTGAATAACAGTATTATACGTGGAGCCACTGCCTACCTGACTTCTATAACCCAGAAACTGGGTAACACGGTACTTTTTGGCAAGACAGGTTTCCGATTTTCTGGCGTTTGAGAATCCGTTACTACCGCCAAAGATCTACACATGACAGCCGGAGCTAATGTGCTTTCCGAGACACGGAGAAGTCTTGGTATGTTAAAATGGTCACCCAACCACAGACCGACCTAAGCAAGCGTTGTAAACAACGCTTGCTTAGGTCGGTCCTTGAAAATCGACCCGTGAGGCTGTTATTATTTAGCCACGAGCTCCTCTCATTCTTTCTTACATAATATACTACAAATATTCAGATATCATTTCACAACACGAGTCCGTATCTTGACTTACCCACCGACTGCTCCGTTTGACCATTCGAGCGACCATGAAGATGAACCAGCTGACCTATTTACTGAAGCGTAGAAAATTCTCAGTATATCTGTATCGGAAACATATCTTTGAAATAAAACAATTTATATGCATGTATTGGTCATGCTAAGAGATATAGAATTCACAATATTGGAGGAGCTTGCAAAGGAATTGAAGATGAGAACTAAGAGTCCAATCTTATAAGAGCACTTTGAAATTGTGGGGCGTCAGTAACATCCATGTCTAATGCTCTTTGAAGAGATATGTATGCGTTTCTCAAGGAAGAAAATTGATTTCTATGCTTTTGCATAAACACTAAGATTCAATATCGTCAATGATGTAATGGATAATTCTGAACATGGCTTTCATTGGATAGTTACATATTATATCAGACAATATAGCAGGTATCATGCTTTAACATGCAAGAAAAAATCATTTTAAATATGCTTTGTCAATTATGTGTTTTGTATGGTGTCGGACGTTAAAGAATAGCACCATCCCAACACTTCCCGTGGATGTCGTAAGAGGCGACTAAGGGACTCACCAGAGTATGGGCAGCTGTATTCTCTGTGTTTCTGTGCATTGCAACAGCTGCGATCACCAACCGGCCTGCCAAGCGTGGTGATTATGGCAACGCCTCCCTCCCCTCCTTTGGGGAGGCCTATGTCCAGCAGTGGACGTCTTTCGGCTGATATGATGATGATGATAATGACTGTGTGGTCGTGATTTATATAGCATCTTCACTATAAATCTGCATGAAATGGCCTACATAAATAAACACGACACATTTACCCACTACATATACTAAATGAATTTCCCTACAAATCCATTTAATTAGTTGTTTAGCCAACGTAAAGCTTGTATATAAACCGCAGTGTTAGCTCAAAGCCATTAGTCAATTACCTATCATAGATTAGCACATCACTGCTCGTGAGATTAATGACCTAACTCCACAGCACTCAAGTTTAGTTCGTGAATAGTGCAGGAATATACTGCTTATTTCAAATTCGGGACGATTCAATTGGTGATGAACAGACAGTAAGTGGATTGATTTTGGAAAATATACAAGGGATTTCCATCATAGATCCTTTACCAGTGACCGTACAGAAATATATTCCTGTCACCTTGTTCGGTTCGTCTTGCTGTTTAGGCTATGGAATAAGCTTTTTTAGAGTTGCGTATCCGAAGGGTAACTAAAAGTACTTTATCACTAGGTCTCCGCTGTCCGTTCGTCACTCCGACCGAACGTATATTTGTCATCTCATGCACCGTAAGAGATAGTTTTAATTTTAATTCGCCATAGGTAACAAGAAATAATAAAAATTAAATTGAATTAAGAGTTAAACGGTGACGGAACCCTTCGTTTGCAAGTCCGTCTCACACTTTTTTAGAAAAGCTTAGCCTTAGCCTACAAATATATTAAATAAAATGAAAAATAAATATACACCGTACTTCCTTTTTATACAAGTCCTTATTTCATCGACAAAATACTATACACCCGCGTCATATCTGCTCCCATCGACATAAGAGCATACAAACACCAGGTTTTCCTACCCCATAATAGTCGATAAGACATGGCAAAGTACGTGAAAAGAGAAAGTGATAATAGAACCTCTACCACAACGATCAGCCGACCCATCGCAAAGGGTTTTGGGGAAAAATGTCAGCATACAGAATCAATTTCCTGACATCCAAAGAGTTTGTGTGATAAGGATATTGCAGTTCTACAAAATGAACATATGTATGTATGTATTGTTCACAAAGGAAATATAAAAACACAACTAAACGCAGCTAATATAAAACTAGAAATTTTTGGAAAAAGGTTAAAATGTGTAGTAGGAAAGTAGGTCCTTTGAAGAATATTGTGGTGTTTACCCGTTAAGTATTCGCACGGGTAATTAAAATTACTGATCCAGGTCTCAACTTACTTGTTTATTTTGCCGTTTTATTGAATGCAATATTGTTTTTATTAGGGTGTTAACACACTTATCGATCGATCGTCGACGAATTAGTCAACGTCGATCGATAGTTTCTCATGTTTCTTCGATCAACCAAAGCTACCAGTCGACGATCGATCGATTGATGTAGTAATATCCTTAAGTCCGCAATCAAGAACAAGATAGTCGAGTTATGTGTAGGTAATTTTTTAAAACTGAATTATGTATTTTCCAAACTTTCCGAAGTAAAATTCACCATAAACAATTACACATCTGACCGTGAAATATGATAAATCTTTACCTGAGAGAAGACATATTTCCCTTTATATTTGTATCGGATCGATTCACAATCACTTTGAGGACGTCGTTTTGATTGATTGAGGAAAACAGCTGATAGTTACTTCAGCATATCTACCTGTGTAGTTTGTTATTTATTTTTTGTACGTTTTAGAGTCAAGGAAACTATTAAAATTGGTCCAATTATCTCGGTTGTTTTCAGTTGTCTACTTATTCTCGATCGCGTGGGCTGGCCATTCTTAAACTTCGTTAATTTAATTGACTGCTTGAAAGAATTTCTCGAGCCATAAAATATATGTCAAGTATTACTTTACAAATTAATATCCAGGCCAATAAACATCGAGTTAGGGTACACTTACGAAGAAATGTAATAAAATTATGTATCATGTGAATTGTGATGGAAAACGGCTGGTTCCTGTTCAAAGCGGCAACTTTTCTTTGATATTACTTTACTGGGTTACGTATATATGGGCGAGGATATGTAAAGAGGCTTATTGGGATAAACCTTTGGTAGGTGGATACGATCCTTAGTGAAAGTGAATAAAAATACCTTTTTGTGATATTATTTTGCTTCTATTTGTGGGTCTTTAAATGTGAACGGCTGTTTAAAATGGGGTCACGATAAACGACACGTGTTGGACCGTTTGGTCACTTCTTTATTATTTTTGACAATATTTTTAGGGTTGTCACTTTTGGCCTTTCTTGCGCCCACAGGCTTTCAGTACTTAATGGTCTCAGTAGGCGTAGAAGACTTGTCTATGTAAGTTATTTTTAGATACCTGTAGTACTTCAGACTTCAGTTAAGTGGGCGTATTTTTTTTTTTGTAAGAATGGTAAATCATCAAATGACTTCTTCCGCTCTGGATGGAGCGGAAAGGCGTGTCAGACTCTTACTGACTAAAACCCATCTGTGTTCCTTCTAAAGCTCTTTGAGTACCAGGGCCGCGGTGACGCTTACGAACAAATTCCGCAACCCTGGCGGCGTATTAACTTTTTATCTTAACCTGTTTATATCATTGTTTGTTCATGGAATTTCTAAAATCTTTGCAATTGATATTGTTTTGGTCTTTCTCAATCACAGTGAATAGTTTTATTTTTATGGAGTAAATCTATATCTGACCAGGCATCATGCACCCACATCCAAAAATTAAAATTAATTTAATCAATTTTATTTTACTACACGAACGATTGTCATTCATACTCTCTGATTACCGAAAGATACATACAGAAAAGAATCGTAATAACCAATAAAATTAATGTCTACATTTATATGCCAAACATCAAGTTTTACATAAAGTTCATTATAATTTTACTGCCGATATTCATGAGATATTCACGTTAATTAAATTTGTTCATAGCAATGCATAAGATTACTTTTTAGCGCTTCATTTTTGTATATCCTATAAATTTTACTTGCATTTTATGAGACTGAACTACCTATCGTGTAGGTAAAATTGATCGATTGAATAAAGTTACCATATTGACATCAAAATGACTGCGACAAGTCGTAGAATGCTATACATCAAATCCTAGCTGGTGAAATTAAGTCATAATAAGTCACATAAATGTAACTGAGCCTTATTTATATAAAAGGATTCTACCTATTCATATGATTGTTAATTCAACTTCTCTATAAAAAAAAAACTAAGAATCTACAAGTTGATTGGTAGATAATGCCTAGGCTCATAGACATTCTCTGCCAATCAACGTTCGGGTTTCTTTTACTCAAAATCCATTTATGAATATGCAAAATAATCGTTTTTTCTTTCATTTTAGTATGATAGAGTAATGATAATTCCATTTGTTTTCTACTGCGACGAAGTTTTCGGCATTACGGTAGGCGCCAGATAAACTTGCAATTAAGTGCATTGACCTTTCCTTAATATCCCTTCGCAGATATCCGAATAACAAATTATGAACCGTTTTTCATGACTAAAGATCGTAAAGGATCAGGATAGAAGTCGATTCTGTCTGGACAGCTATATTTCTTTATTTCTGAAAAAGTCAATAAATTTATGTGAGTCAATGACCGTTATTGCACATTTATATGGTGTCTACCATAGTCGCAATGACATTTCTAGTTCAAAATCGCATCCATTCAAATTATTACACATGTCGTCACCATTATCATGTATTTTCTGCATACAAATTAAATACGCAAGTAACAGTCAATTAATGTAACATTTATAAACAGAAGCTTACGGGAAAAAGCCATCTGGCTCAACCAAAAACTAAAGGCAAAATTACCTTTGTGATTTTAGGGAGACATAATAAACACGTTGAACAGTTTTCTGGCAACATTGTTTTATTTATGTTATGCACAATCCTCATTTGTTTTGCAAATTAATACCCGAACGCACTTACAGTTTGTTAAATGGCCGCGAGCGAGTGAAAACAGCTGACGTTTCTCACAATAGGATTTATGCATAACGATGTACCTAGTTGATGCTGTCTGTTTTTTTTATTTTTTATTGGCACTGTTTATTTGGAAATTGATTTGTGAAGCACGTAGCTACAGTCACATTGAGTCGCTTGAATACAAAACCCGTGACAGGAAAACCCTTTTTCGAACTGAATGCAAAGCATAAAAGGTTTTCCAGGAACCCTCAATATGTAAGGAAAACTTCTGTCTGGCCTTGTTAACAATCTTATTTTCAGGAGCATTTTCAGATTTCAATAATTTATGCCATTTCTTGAAATTAATGAAGCCGTTTCCAAGTGCCATACAAACAAATACTTCATTTAGCCTGTTATGTCCCACAGCTGGGTTTACATTTGTCCACATTTGTGGACAAGGAGAGAGCAAAGCCTAAAGGCTTTTCCTTCAAACGTTTGTCTATATAGTTGCGGGCCAGACCTTCCGGTAAGAGTCAAGCATTAAAAGCTGCTATTCTTAAGTGAGATAGGGCTGGACATGTGCGCTGGATGTCAGATTAGCTGTGGGCTAAAAGAAACATTTATTGGGCAAATGCTAAGCGATATAGCGACAGCCCAAGACGAAGGTAGAAAGACGCATATGTATTACACATCGTAATAACTATAAGTAATCGCTGAACCGATTTTGTTGAATCATAGTACTGATAGAGATGGGACCACGAAGATAGTTATACTGTAGCGGCTTCAATGTTGCACATAAAAAAACTAAGAAAATTTGTACGGCAACAAAAATAACCGTAAAACGCCATCTATCCTGTCAGCAACGAACTACCAACGAAATCCTGCATCGCGCAAGAAAAGTTCTCCGTGCGATTTGTACATATCCAACAGTCCGAATATCAACTATCAGGCAGTTGCCCACCAGACACAACAACCGTCTGGTCGGCGGAGGATCCTCCCATTTTAGTGGAGGTATGCGGGACTTTACTCTCTGTACCGCATACCTCTATAATACTTTTTTTTTTGCGAATATAAAACTTGAAAAGCTATTTTAAAATCAGTTTAGGAGTTTCATTTTGCAACTAATACTCGTATATCACTCTGGATAATCTCTTGGCTTTGCTAAATGCGCTGCGATCAGCCACAAACTCAACCACGCGATACATCAACAGTTCACTCTTGACAAATGTGCATTGATGTATATAAATGACTGCCTCAGTTGTCTTGAAATGTTGAGCACTTTATAATGTTACAGAGTTTTTCCAAGTACTCAGTAGACAATTAGCCGGATCCTGGATTTATGCTTGTTCAATGGAAAAAGGTTGGCCGTTTCTTCTCGAAACTATACTACATTATCTTCCACATCTTAGTATCCACAACCTGCTTTGGCTAGTCTTTCGTAAACAAATCGTCAAACTATCACTTTTAGACGTCCTCCATAACAAGTTTAACATGGGATTAACAAGGGATTTTCAGAGCAGTTTGTGAGCAAATGTAAATGTGGTGCCTCCTATCCAAAACTTGAAGTTGGAGTGCCCTCAAACCTGCATCATTGAGGACTGAGTGAATGCCACTGATGCCTCAATAAAAGTAGTCACCCACTGGGCATAAATTGTTTAAGAGTGTCAATCGACTCGAAAACAAGATGATAAATTGTGGAATATAGGTTTATCAAAAACTGCAGCTTTATACCTGATGCCTTGGGTTAAGTCTATGGTGGAGCAAGCCCAGAAGATACTTATTCACTACTGGTTCGAATGCAAAATGCGTGAAGCTATTTATTATTAATTTCCCTACATTTCCCAATCCGCTGCGATCAGCCGCACACTCATCCACACGATACATCGACAGTTCGGTTGACAAATGTGCACTGATTAATATAATTGTGTCGCGATTCACGCGTTCGTTTGTCTCTGTCGATAACTTTGCGATAGTACTGCTAGTTAGCTTGATTTATGTGAACGGATGATGCACAGTTTGAAGGGGCAACGGAAATAATTTGTCGGTTTGTTCGGTTTAAACTGGAGTTTATTCAGCATATTGATTTGACACACTTTCAGTTTTAGATCATGGAAATTATTAGGCATTAAGATTTTAATGTCAAATGAAGATATGAATTGGTGGATATTCGAAGATCCGGTATCTGATTATGCCTAGAAAAGTAGATAAAAATGTTTCAAACCTTTTAGTGTTTTTAGCTGAAGCAGCTTTAGTTTTAACTCTAGTATCTACGTAAGAGGTACCTAGTCAAAATATTTTCAATTAGCAAGCATTGAAGACGTCAAAAAAGTAGCTATGACGCCAAAATGATAAGTTTCTTTCAAGTAAAGTTATGCTAAATTTTCGATCATAGACCGATTTTTACTATTCCAGCATTTTATATTCACCTCTAAACACCGTATAACATCATTACCAATGTTCGTTACTCATTAACCATCAATAAAACCATTACAATGTTACCAATATTCAATTCACTATTTCTGATTGAAAACCGGCTTCGAAGCATTTGCTTACTAAAATCCATATAATTGACCGAAACGGTCTTGATTGCGCCTACATAAAAAAATAGCCTTAATTCCCTAACAGATTTTCAACGGCAATTTGATATAGTATACAATTGATAAAGAAAAACAGGTAACTAATACTTTGTTACCCGTTTTGTTTGTTCTCAAACCACTTAATAATGTTCCGATGCACGTTTTTGCTAGAGTTTGGTTCCGTCAAAGAGATTTGATTAAAAGAATGCCTGCGTGTTTTAGAATAATTTCTAGCGATTCGTTCCTCAACCAATGTGGGTTAAATTTATAACTGCGGTGTATTTAATTATTGTTTATCCTTGAAACAATTTTTAGTGAGTAAATGGTACAATTAGAGATTTCAAGCCAAGGATTGAAGCTCTGGGAAGATTATTTCAAAGTAACGAACTCCAAATATTTGATCATATTGATCTGGAACATCTCAAAATTGCTCTCTTTAGACATGCTCTTCTATGAAATTAAACCGATGAAAATCATTTGATACGTGAATAAATTTCTATTCAATTATTTGTGAAACTAATTCTACCAGAGGGCCAATAAAATTCTACTAATTTTTAAGCAACGTTCGCATTCGCATTGGCTGTCTGGTATTCAGAATTTGCCAGCATATTCCTACAATTCACCCCAAAACAACAAAAGCCGATCGAAACAAAAGCCGAATCGTGTGATAAAAACAAGTGACAAACAAGTGCTCAAACAATGAAGAGAAGATCACGCCAAATGAACAGTATGTGAACATAAATGTACAATACGACGTAATTACTACCACAATGAGATGTCATACCGATTCGAGCTATGACAATCGGTGGGGCGACAGCACCAATAGGTGACAGTTAGGGCGAGGGACTGAGACATGAGAGACAGCGAGAGACGCAAATTATTTGCGATTATTTTGTGATTGTATAACAATCACAAAATAATGGCAATTTTTTTTAAAAAGTTATTACTTGACGTTACTATACGTCAAAAACATTCGTACTTGGCCCTCTGGTCTTAAAATCTAAGTAATTTCAAGCTTCCTCCTAACCGTAACGACTGTTAAAGAAATGACAACAGCTTAACGTACTTTTCGAGGTACGTAGGAGGCTCGCCATCAGGGTTGCGAAATTTGTTCGAAAGAGTCACCGCGGCCCTGGAACGCAAAGGGCTTGACACGGCCTTCCGCTCCACCCAGATCGGAAGAAGTCATTTGATGATTTCCCATCCTTAAAAAAAAAAAAAAGGAGGCTCGCTATATAATGAATGGTCACCCATCGACGGACGGACATTGGCAAGAAAATTGACCCGGGCCGCTATTATTATTTAGCCAGGGGCTCAAATATCGATAAAGATATCTATGGAAATATACTAACATAGTAAGACTAAGAAGTCAAAAAACATTCAACCAAATCGCTGCCGCTTGTCGCTTACCCCACAAAGCTTGGGGAATTAGTACGCGGCAAGCAACGTAACTTGAGCCAGCATACATATGGTATTTATTCCATTCCGTTCATCCAATAAGGGTTGATATAATTTATGTCATATTCCGAAAATGTTCGCGACACATTCAAGTTCAATGTTGACATTTCTGTTGAACAATACAGGCTGTTTCATTGTTTCATGATATTTTGTGTTCTAATCAAATGTCGGATAAAGGTCGCTCAATTAGCGATTTCTTTATAATGTCAGGGATTCATTAGGTAACAATAAAAATGTAAAACCTTGATAAAAATATAAAAACCTTTGTGGGTAGGTACAGTAAGTTTTTGTTTTTCTTCACGCTGTATTTATTAGGTAGAAAAAATAAATGCAAGACAGGAACGTGCTATATTTTAGTTTTTTCATAGCCTGATTCAAAAGTTTTATAAAAAAGTTTATTTTATTCAACACATTTTTCGTATTCGATACTGAATGCTAACTGATTGATGTATTTTCGTTTATTAACATTGGCCAATTAATAGCATCATCTTCATCATCTCGTTACTAATTGTTGCAACTTTGCATACACCCACGTTCAATTTAAAAGTTACGAACGGCTAATTAATTTTCTGTTTTCGTAATTTCACAATTTAGTTCAAAGTAAATTAAGTTTGAAAAGCGAATGGTATTTCATTTATATTCTAATTTGTTAATAATTGAGAAATGTTGTTTTGCAAAACTATAAAGCAATGTGTATTCACCAAAAGAAGTAATAAAACATTTTTAGCAACTTTCAAAATCATAAATTAATTTGCTTTTTAACCGACTTCAAAAAAGGAGGAGGTTTTCAATTCGACTGTATGGTTTTAATTAGATGTTTCTCTATTGCAAGGTTATCATTAAACTAGAGATTGAGAAAAAATATATATTGTTGTAATATTTGACCCAATCAAACACAAACCCGACAGATAAATACGCAACAAAAATACCTATTTATGTTTAGTTTTATGTCTTTTTACCAATACATTGACATTTTTGACAAATGTTTCTCATACAAGCACCCTGTATATTAGACTCCGGTCAAACAGCTCCCAAGTGGAGGTTAATCATTTTATTCAACAGTATACTGTTACTCTGAATTATTATTGACGTACCAACTGTCGGGGGACACCATCAAATTGAATGTGTGATTGGAAAATGTAAAGATGTAGTAATGTTTTTTGGGTATTAAATATAGGAATAGTTGCACGCCTTATGTTAGCGCATCTTTTTATATTTCGATGTACCGTGCGTGTTTAATGTAAGTGCTAAATAAATATTGTTCTTTCTTTCAGAAAGCCTCTGAATCGATGTGGATATGTGACAACAGGAAGAACAACAATAATTCAAATTAGTGTTCTTTTCTAAAATATCTAACAATCGTTTACAACATCACCATTCAACTCGAGCCGTGCAGTATTCTTTGTAGGAATCGTAACGTAATCGCCTCGCCTCAAGGCAATTCGGTGATAAAGGCGACACGGTGACGATCCGAGTTGATATGTGTGCTATGAAATGAAATGAAATGAAATGAAATTGTTTAATTGCCAGATTAGTATCCTAATAACAATAAATAATAAAAATAAAAATAAGTTAAAATTTAGACGCCGCGAGTCATGTTGTCTATGTATGACCTTTAGTCTCTAAAAAAAAAAACATACCTTTCACAAGACTGTGTAAATATTTAACAGAAATCCAGCGCTCTCAGGAATCAAGCAAGATAATATCTGAACCAGTTTCAGTAATGTCTGAATTCCTGTAAATTATTCAACTGTTGAAATTCAGACCGGATTGTAAAAATACATAAATTACTTACCTGTTCTCTCGAGATATGCTATGCATTTGTATTACTGTATTTTTTTAATCAGATTAATCTTTAACGCAGGAGCTTTTGAAAACTTGCGAAATTGAGTCCATGCCTCGTACTTGAGAAACAGAATTCTCGCAATTATGCTGCAAAGACTTTTCAACTGTGAGCTGTGTACCGCTTCTTTGAATTCCACGAAAAGAAAACTGCATTGGCATCATAGGTAAAGTAATTTCCGCAGCTTTGACTTCTTGCTCGCGTCTTGAAATGTTAATCAAGTAAGTTTTATTAATGAATCACTTATTGCATGAGACATCCAGTACATAATGCAGTGCATTATGATATCTTCAAAGGATGTAGATTTCATAATACTTCCGCAAATCATATCAGCGGCTTCGATCGACTCGCGTCGATGGAATGAAATCAATTTCAGAGTTAGTGCGCACCGCCGATCGAGATATCGAGTACCGTTCTTCATTAACTCGATTTTATCGACAACCGATTTTTTAATAATTGGAACTCAGCTCAGATTTTTGACGGGCCGATTAAGATTGTTAACTCACGTAGATATATCTCACAGTTCCGCGAATTCTGTATTGATTGCAGAGAAATTATGTCAGTACGGTTAATCGTTCTTACATAGTTTGAATAACTCAAACGTACCGGAACTCCAATAGAAGGCGTCAGTTGAAGGTTGCGATATCTATCGTGGAATAAATTTCGTATCGGAGCAGGCTGTACTCGTTACACGATAAACAGTAAACACCTCACCTAGCGTATAATTTTAAAATAAACCGTGTTTCCAAACAATATCCCATAACATTCAATATCTATTCTACTTATCTGATTCACACTAACAATCGCACTCATTCTAAAGGCTTTGCATTTTATTGTTTTAAAATCAGCTAAGGCCATAATGGAGCGCGCCGTGAGATTTTATCTAAAGCTAAATGTTTCGTGAATAAAATTGGTCGCGCTCGTTCGAATCGGATCTCGATCGCACGGTCGATGTATCGATTCAGTATCGATATAGCCTCCGATCGTATCGGCAGACGATGTTACGTAATTACAGAGTAGTTTTACGGTTACTTTATTCATTCGGCGAAACTTTGCACATGCATAATTCAGTCGCGTTTTTATGTAGACCCGTATTAATTCGTAAAGTTTTACGCTTAAGAATATTACTTGAAGAGTCAGCTTCTTTACATGCATCGGTGATTTTAAACGCTTTAAGTGAATTTTCTTTTAAGTGAATTGCTTCTTGATTTTATAAGCTCTCGTTTTAAATTCCCTGAAGTAGTTCTGTGTAATGTCGTGGTTAGTTACTATACGTTATAATTGCTTATAGGATTTGTGTTACAAAGTGAAGTCCCTTATTAAGCTGTTGGCTTTAATAGGAGATTCTATTACGTTTCATTTATTTTATTACTTGAAAAGATTCAGGCGTATCAAGTGTGTCTTTATAACCTGATTTTCTGGAACAAGCTCAGTCATCTCTAAGAACATGATTTCTAGTAAGATAAGCGACGGGTTCCTGTTTGGGATACCAATAATAAAACATGTTTTTCACATAGTTTCTCGAAAATGAGACATCGTTCGTCCTGCCGGTTTATTTTACGGTGAAATATGTTGGTTATAAAATAAAATTACCACAACGAAAGATGTTCGCTGAAGAACTTAGGTTAAGGTTACGGAAGAATTGTCAAACTTAAGAAGAACAAGGACATGCAGAAAGGATAGCCTATGTGGCCGAAATATTCTGAAGTAGCAATCGTGTATCGGAAGACGCCGCGTTAAAAGGCCTCTCATCTGGGGGACCCGTGGAAACCCATGCGATATATTAGATGCTAGTAAGGACAGGACCGGTCAACACTTGGAGAAAGCCTATGTCTTTCGGCTGAAACGCCAACGACGATTTTAATACCGACAAATTAAACAAGAAAGGGTTCAATTTGTTGGTATTGTAATAACCATATTTTCATAACCTTTCAGTTCAACCAAAACATCGATTCAAACAGGTACATTATAAGTAATTGACAAAGCAATTCCTTGATCAAACCTAATCGTTTTAACAGCTGTAATTAAAAAGACATCAATAAAGTAAAGGGTGTCTCTTAATTTGCTCAATTTTGTGAGTTCGTCAATGGCTGCCGCTAATTTTCCTTCGACATGTGTTTGGTCGCACGACGCTTAATGAAACACGCAATCGTTGTTTGAGGGAACATGCCTGTGACAGAGTTCGGTAATTTTAATTACAAACTCTTCAGTATTATTATGTTGTGTCGTGTTAATGGTTTCATATTACGGTTTTGGATTAAATCCTGAAGTTTCTTTACAAGAATTCAACGAAGGGTTCCTCAATTAATATCAGCATTGAAAAGAGACGAACGAAGACGAGCTCGTGGCTATATAATAACAGCCGCACCGGTCGATCTTCAAAGTTAAGCAACGCCGCGGTTGATCTGTGGATGGGTGAGCCCATCATAACTTACGGAGACTACTCCGTGCCTCGGCAAGCACGTAAAGCCGATGGTCCCACCTATAATCTATAAACTGGGAATCCGATTTATTTATTTATTTATTATTTATTTATTTATAACAATCTTACCTACACTATCATTACAGATCTATGATCCAATGCGACAGAGTGGCCTTACTTAAAAAATCTTAAATCTACATCTTATACCTAGTTAAAAAATATCTTAATCTAAATAACTTATTACATATAGTGTAACTTTTGCGAATTCACTCAAGTTGCACCACAATACATCAACCCTCTCGTGAACCTCATTCACCACGCGTATGGCTCTAGTGAGAGGAGTTCTCGCCAGTAGGTTGGTCCTGGCTGCAGGCACAGCGAGCAGGGGCGGGCGTAGCCGCCTCCACACGTACCGGTCGGGCACGTACAGCTGTAGGTGTCGCAGCACTCCCGGGTTATGCGCCACGCCACGTAGTAGTTTCACTACATACGCTACGAGCGAAAACTCCCGTCGTACTCTTAGAGTGTTATACCCTACCATACCCAGAACAAATAGTGTAGGGTACATCAATGGGTATAATGGATATACCCCATACAGCTTGTAATACAAGTGTCTCGTGAACTTATTTTGGATACGTTCCAACATAACACTATATTTCGCCTCATGAGGAGCCCAAATGACCGCGCTATGTTCGAGGTGACTTCTGACTAATGCGTCATATAGAACCCTTAGTGTCGTGATGTTGGTGAATCCTTGGGACTGCCTGAGTACGAACTGTATGCCGAGTCCAATATGGTTGGGAAAGGCTATGCAGATGATGTTGATCAAAGAACGACGAACATAAGTCCCAAATCCATGATGGTGTCCAATCCGAGACTGATATTCGTTGGTACACCTCCTTGGCACACACAACTAAATGGACAGTTTTTGTAATGGGCAATCAGAAGTCCATAAGACTAGTTGTCTACCTTAGAACATCAGCGTTACCTAATAAGAGATCTATGAAGTTAACCTGCAGTTGCTATATTAAAGCTAATATTTAAAAAACGTCAAATAGTTTGTATGCTTATAGTGTGTTCGATACTTGGCTATTGAAAAATATTCCCATTCAATCACATCTTGACCATATTATGAATACGAAACAGTTCAATCATATTCCGATACATAATACATTCTATAATTAATACAAGCACAAAACTATATTAGTCAGTTAATATACAGCGGCAAGTGCATACTCCATCAACAATTAGATCGGACATCAGTTTCCGAGAATCGTAAATCGACCGCTTGACCCACTAATACATTCAGCCGAGATATCGATAATCGATATATCCATACATTATCGCCAATTAGTTCGTGTGCCGCTGTCCTTACTCCAAGTGTCGTGTAAGGGTTGAGACGAATGCGGAAATATATATCGAATGACGTGCCGCGCATTCGAAATGGTCCCATTAACTCGCATCGCTTTTGAGATGCAAATGAGATTTTTTTTTCTTCATAAAATCTCTTCATTGAATATTTCAAGCCGCGCCTTGTGGGTGAATTTATTTTCTTCCTCCAATTCTGAAACGAAATAAAGGAATCAACAATTTAGATTTCTTTTTTTAATGCAACGCGGCAATTCTGTAGAATTTTAATTAAACTTCCAATTGTAAGTATAAATATTGCGGATACATTTTTAATTTAATTTTCACCATTATTATACCAAAAATTAGATACCACATGTTCGTAAAATCACGACTCGATTTCATATTCAAAGCTGTGCTAAAAGTGTATGCGAACATGGGTAGGGTGAAGGCACCAATGATCGGCCATTGTGTAAGCAAACGCCCCTAGCTCAGTGTTGTCACATAATGTCAGTATCGGAAGGGCCCAAAGTGTCACCCCTGGCAGACGAGTGCACTTGCTACACGTTATCCAGATATGTTGTGAATTTGACTCGGTACTTTGAATGACGACTAATTCCATTGTTAACGCTCTGCCATATGGGCGACATGACAAGAGCAGTTTAGTCCGGATTGCCAATATTGAGTTTAAGCTCGTCTACGTTACGGTTTGGTTATTTATAAGTCAACGTTTTATGGTTTTCAATATTTTCTAATGGAATTCTATAATTTAGGATAAGAAATATAGATAGGGAATAAGAATTGGACAAATAGGTTTTGAAATTTTATTTTAGGTAAAGTATATGTACCTAAAAGCACCACATATTATGGGCAAAATAACTGCCATTTATTCTTATTCAAACGTAAATAAGTCTCACTTGTTGTATATCCCGAAGCGTGAGACCGACATTACTTTTTTGTATTCTTTAATATTCAAAGGCTTTGAAACATTTTAAGATTAAAAATTCTTAATCTACAATTTGTTAATCTTAAAATGCCATACTAATTCCTAAATCGCAACTGATCCATTACACTAAAATCCAAGCCTAATCGTGATAAAACCCTTATTATTTAAGACTTTATCGAAGCAAACTCGCAAGAATCTCAATATTAAAGCGCCATTTGGCCGCAAAATAGCAAACAAAAACACAATTAGCTGCTGGGGGAACAAGAGCACAATAGCGGTTTGGACAACGTTTGGCGCAGTTACCCTAATTTGTTATTACTGTCAGTTCGGGTGAACTTGCGGCTGCCTTATGCTAATAAATGCGTGCTCGCCCCGACAATTGACATAACGACTGCATAATAATAAGTAAACCTTATGCAGTCCGTATTTGGTGCGAGGAATAGTTAAATAATATTTTGTGAGTGACGGATTTACCCATAATGTTGACTGGTAGGCACTGCTTTTGTGGGTTGACAATTTCGTATTGACTGGCATTTTGAAAGTTTGACAGCTGGTCTAAGCTTGGGATATTAGGTAGGCCACAATAAGGAGGTAAACGGCAAAGATGATAACAGATTTTTATTAAATGTTGACATTTAGCCAATGTTGACAAGACTGGATTCCAAGTCCAAGCATAGGTACAATCTGCCAGGATTGTGGAATTTGTTCGTAAGAGTCACCGCGGCCCTGGAACGCAAAGGGCTTTAGAAGGAACACGGATGGGTTTTAGTCAGTAAGAGTCTGACACGCCCTTCCGCTCCACCCAGAGCGGAAGAAGTGATTTGATGATTTCCCATCCTTAAAAAAAAAGCATAGGTACAATTGTAAAGACTAAATAGACTATGAGTTATTAATGACATAGGCTATACGTATCGACAAAATATTTGGAAGCTAAAAGCAACTTCCAATCTTCATACTTTTATCGCCAATATCCTCCTCAAGAGTTCTTTGTGGTGGTCGTTCCTGTACAGTCAGTCTTCCGTTTTGGTGCTACTTTGACTTTGAGCTGAGCAAGCGTAGCACGGGGTTTCAGCAAAAGCAGCTTATACTGGTCTTGTTATCAATTAACTGACATGCACTCGACTGTATCTTTGGACAAAAGACATTTACGAGTTATTAATCACATCGATCTATCCATAATACTATCACAATACAATATTAAACAAAGTGCTTCAGATAAAAACAGAGACTAAAACCTTTAACAGATCATTTCTCCCCTTAAATGTAGTCCCAGATACGTTAGACAAATATTACAACTGAAGATTTATCACCAATCCGCAATCTCAAGACATATTACTACAGAAATGGATGATTTTAAAATTCAACAACAGCCCAGTACATTTCTCTTGAGTTGCTTGCAACCATTTGCCAACATAATGTTCTGGGATAAGAATGCACTTGGGAAAACAATATTAATCTTAGTGTGATTCATCTTTTATCGCTCAAACTTGCATGTATGTGGCTGGCAGAACATAATAAATCAAATTGTAAGTACCATTGGGCAGGGATCACAGTGTTTTTATACTTCTGACTTCATGTGTGAAGGACGTATAAATCAAATGTTTGATTTTTGCAGCTATATCTGACGTTGCAACTAAGTAGAGAAGGCAAGTTCATGAAAAAACTGGCGGTGTGAAGTGGTTAAGATAAATCTTTTTGTAGTAAATTTCTTTGATAGTAAAGTAAGACTACTTTGCAATTTTGTAATAAATATGTTCTGTATGGTGTCGGACGTAAAAAATAGCACCATCCCATCACTACCCGTGGGTGTCGTAAGAGGCGACTAAGGGACTCACCAGAGAATGCACAGCAGCATTCTCTTTTCTTCTGTGCATTGTAACAGCTACACTGCGGTCGCCAACCCGCCTGCCTAACGTGGCAATTATGGCAAACCCACTTGGGGGAGGCCCATGTCCAGCAGTCGACGTCTTTCGGCTATTATGATGATGATGAATAAACACTATTAACATTTTGTTTTGGAGTTGCAGAGTTTTCCATCAGGACTGTTGCTGAGCTGGTCCATAGCGACGTATTGCGGAAACCTGTAAAGAAAAGAGTCTGAGTAGAAAAGCTGCAAACATATTTTCTTTAACAGGGAATGATAGAAGATATGTACATTTTTAAATATTATATTCAAGATGTTAACTACCGTTTTACAAGAACGATTCTACTTATTTATTTATTTCGTAATTACAAGATTTATCGCTACATATCTTCACTTAACACAGCTAATTAACGTCGCAAATCAAACGCAGTCCTTAAAAAGCACGACAAGAATTCAAGCTAAAGGAAACGTCTCAACATAAAGATATACAACATTTCAAAGAAGTCAAATTACCCTATTTCCTTCTCAAAACCGTATGCACACACCTCTACAGTACTTAGTAACATGATAAAACGGAATCAATAGTGCTCTCATACCGTGCCAAGATGTAATAAACGCATGGAAAGTGAACAGAACACGACCATTTGTTCTACAAAGCGTTCAAACCCAATAACAACACGTAACTCTTAATACAACGACGTAAAGTGCAAAATCGAATGATGTTTAAAGGTCTAATGTTAGCATGTTGGAACTAGGATGAAATTAATGATGTCTGTATTGAAAATCGTTTGTTTTGCTTCGAAAATGTTTAGCCTGGCAGAAAGTCTCCTCAGACCATATTTCATAGTGTCCTTACCAAGTTTATAGGTTGATGATGTAATGATGTTGCCTTCAACTAGATAGATGGTTAGGATACCTTTTCATAGTACGAAGTAGATTTATAGGTTTAGCCATTTTTTTGCGTATTTGTTGGTTCGGTTTTTTTTTTGTGTTCGGCCTAGTTTTGAGGGATGAAAAGATTGTTTGTTATTATTAGCTGACTATTTGAAAAATAAACAGCTTTCTTCAGCAATTCTAGGGAACGACTTTTTGCCTGCAAGGAGAAAAAAACAATTTATTTATAGACTACTAGAGACTAGCTTTTTATTTAAATAACATTTTGTGAGTAACGGATTTTACCATAATGTTAACTTGTTTATGGCACTGCATTTACAGGTTGACAATTTTGTATTACTCGGGTTTTGAAAGCTTGATAGCTGGTCAAGGCTTGGGGTATTAGGTAACCCATAATAAGGAGGTTATACAGAAAAGATGAGAATAGATATATATCTATATATCTATATATACTAGCTTTTGCCCACGATTTCGTACGCGCATACCCCGTTTTTTCCCGTTCCCGTAGGAATTTCGGGAAATCCTCTCTTAGTCCCCCCTACAGTCCCCAAGAAACTAACAAGCCAAATTTCAGCTTTCTGCGATCAGAAGTTTCAGCTGTGCGTTATCTGTCAGTCACTCAGTCAGTCACCAGTAACGGAAGAGTTTTATATACATATATTGATAACACGTTACGTCACGTCTATAAACAATTCTGTGCGAGCACACTTTCGAGACAGTAAAATATGAAAGACAGCCGATCCTGGCGATCTAACTATCAAAGTCCATTGTTGCAACCAGCATCGTAACTTTACATAAGAACGACACTATCTTCAAGTAACTGTCATTACGAGACGCTAAACAAGGCATGCTGTAAATCAGTGCCCGAATCGACACGAAACTTGCCGAGTGAAGCCGAATGAAGTCGATAAAGAGAAACAATATGATCGGAGTGTCACGTCGTGTCCAAAGAAAGTGGCAAGCGATTAGTCGTACGATATCAAATGCCATAAGTCCCTGTAAGTGTTAAATATGGCGACTGGCGACTGATATACGAGTTGGAGTTTTAAAAGGAATGTTTTGGCAAGTTGTTAAGGGCCTGCATTTCCATCATTGCGATATGAGATGAAAGATTTACGTCGGTCGAAAAATTTTTCTGGGAAACTTCTTTGTAATTCTTTAAAAGAAAGATACAAACGATGAAATACTAAATAGGTTCAATACTTAAAGGCATATTTGTAAAGGCAAAGGTCTATTGCGTGGGTTTTTCGGCCCGCACAGTTTAAAACGAAAGAACGTCTTTCGAACGATGCACCATCTCAATATCTCTTCACTCTCCTTGGTTCATGCAGTCTTAATAAATCAACGATCCCAAATAAAATCCTACAAATGGACTATGTATGGATATGGATAACTTATATGAAGTTCCACCAAGCAAGTGGAATATTATGAGCACCAATCAATTGCTGTCACTGTATATCTCTTCAAGCTCTATCGCTATTTCTCAAATCAATATCTTCTTTTCTAGATTGATTTGACCAGACCGATTTTCAGGGTTCGTACCCGAAGCGTAAAACGGGGCCCTATTACTAAGACTCCGCTATCCGTCCGTCTGTCACCAGACTGTATCTCATGAACCGTGATAGCTAGACAGTTTTTCACAGATTATGTATTTCTGTTGCCGCTATAACATTAAATAATAAAAATGAAATACAATTTTAAAAAAGGGGCCCTTATACAAGAAACATGTTTTTTTTCGGCTTATGGTACGAAACCCTTCTTGTGCAAGTCCAACTTGCACTTGGCCAGTTTTTTTCTCTTTAGCGTGAACCCCACTAATTGATGTTATGTCAAGTTGACATCAGCTATTAGATTCATTGTAATACGGTTGCTTACTCCATAAATTAAGATTCCTTCTTATAAACTAGTTCATTTATAGTTTCAAAAATAACCACAAACCAGCTTACTACAATCCAAAAAAAAAATATCACAACCGCTGTCTTGACCAAAACCTGCATTAAAATACTTACCAGAATGTACATAAACATAGACTAATATATCTATATATAAAAGCATTTCATTAATTCGTTCACGTACTGATTCAATCTCGAAAACTGCTTAACCTTTGAAGTTGAAATTTGGCATGGGAATAAATTGTGAGCAGGAGACGTCTGCTAAGACAGATTTTAGGAAAGGAGTATTGAATTTATGTATAAGGAAAAATTAAATGACGTTCAACAATTCATGGTGCAACCCACACCCATGATGTGGGGTCATTATGATCACTTGGTGAAATCAAACATAAAATAATGCCTTAAGGTCGTAATAATTCACTTTTCTTAAACAACGTACCCTACACAGAGATCGAGGCGTTGTTTATGTTCGTAGACAAAAGTACCCACTGAACCCGCGCGGACGAAGTCGTGGACGTAGTGCTAGTATTACATTAAAACCAGAATTTTAAAAAGAGGTGTATCCGAAAACTAACCACACCTTACACTTTTCCAAAAACTGTCCGAACTATCACTTCAAAATAAATCATTTAGCACAGTTTTAATCCAAAAAGTTTGCACTTTTCAACGTTTTCGTGAATCGGTAATGCAGCTCCTAAATCAGTCTGGGGACCGACCACATTTGCATATGAGTAGGGCGACAAAGAACAAAGGGATATTTTTTTGTCGTTTTTATACCGATATGCTATCGACAAAGACTGCGGTATAATATAGGCACTATCAGTCGGCTGTAAATCATTTAGGTTCTCGAAAAGTATTTTGGTTAAGCCTTTTTTGTGTGATTTATGTATCCGTAATGAAGTTTTAAACAGATAGTGTACGAGTGCGAAACAAATATATTTAGTGTTGTCTCTTTAAAAAAAAGATTTTTTAGTCACCACAGTATTTCCTGTCTTCTGTCCTCTGGTCAGTGTTTCTGGTTGCTAATATTTATATATATATATATATATATACTTTTTTTTCTATAAAGAATACATTACACACGTTTTGACGTACTTTGTGAAATAAAATTTGATATACTGAAATTTTAATTTCAAACCAAATTCCCTAACTTAATATGGATTCTAGTTTTTCCCTTCAATTCAAATCAATTCAATTCAATTTATTCGCAATTCAAAGTGTTGGTACAATTTCGGTCTCAACATAAATAATTACAGATCCAAAACACCTTCGACGCACTGCGGTACACTGACTGAACATCAGGCTTTATCTACACCTCAGAAAGTAGTTTTAACCAGCCTGTTCATAATTTGTTCAATACACACACAACATTAATAAGGAAACATTAAAAGAAATTTATGTGAGCAAAGCAACTAACTACCAAGAATTAAAGTAATTTTTTGTGCGGCCACGCGCCAATAGTCACATTCTGAATAAATAAACGACTATTATACTTTTATGTACACCTTTTTGTTTAAAACTCAGTCGCGTACTAACTAGTACGTAATTGAATTTTAAATAAAACCTGTCTACGTACCTATATAATGGGCTAAGTGGCTTTTGTAAACCTCAAACTAAGCTGGTTAGTTTTGATGAATCAGAAGAAAGGATTACTGGAATTTTCTCCCGTTTTAGGAAAGTTATAGGCTGATTTAGATTAGAGAGATTATTAATTAGGACTGAGATAACAGATTATTAACCTTTTGAACGCCTTTTCACGTATACATGACAAGCAAGTGCGTGCCTTGTACGCCAAATGTCACAAAAAGTATGACGATTTGTGGCTTGGCGTTTATGCTCTGGCATTTAAAAAGTTAAAGTAATTAGCGTTTATTTTTAAGTAATCAAAAAATAAAATATTTATTAATAGCTTGACCTTTGACCCACTATTTGTAACAAAAGAACATAAAAAACATCTGAAAGCAACTATAAAAATTAAATCTGTTCGACTCCATAGTTTGCACGCCAACAATATAAAACCCTAAAAAATAATTTTCCAAATTAGAAATAAACAAGCAAACTTTGCTGTCACACGTATTTTCCCCATAAAAATTCATGCGACCGCAATCGCCACCACAATTGCGACCACAACCGCGAGGCGCAATTAATATATGTCGAGCTACTCTACAGTTTTCGTTGCGCCAATAATAAATGACCCGAAATTGTCAACTTTATTTGCTTTTCAATTATCATTTTGTTTTATGATTCATATTAATTAATTGACTCATGTGTTTTACAGTTTGTTTGCGTAATCCGTTTATAATTATTCGATTACTTTAACTTCATAATCAAGTAGAAGAAAATCCTAATATTTCCTTCTACTTGATTATAATAATAATAATAATAAACGTTTATTTCGACCAACATGGATCATAGCACACACATTACACATAATAATTACACATAACAAAATAATAACAAAAACACACATACATAAAAACACGTAAAAATCCAGATATACATATTACTGGTTTCGATTGCTCAGTAAGTGAACCATACAGCAATGGTTCAGGTACCGACAATCGAACCTCTGCGCGAATGCCCTCAGGATGCCGTTGAAACTAGTCCGAACCCTGCGCACCAGGGATGTGCACCGTTTTCGCATAGTAGAGTAGAAACAGTCTACTTGTGACTCGGCGAACATCCCTGATGCGCTACAGAATCGGGGCAGCCCCATCAGCACTCTGAATGCATTATTATATTGCACACGCAAGGCGCTGTACTGTCCGCGCGTGTACGTGACCCACAGGCTGCTCGTGTAGAAGGATGTACAAAATGC
>NDFZ01005428.1:352917-393579 GCA_002192655.3 Mamestra configurata
ATATACATATTACTGGTTTCGATTGCTCAGTAAGTGAACCATACAGCAATGGTTCAGGTACCGACAATCGAACCTCTGCGCGAATGCCCTCAGGATGCCGTTGAAACTAGTCCGAACCCTGCGCACCAGGGATGTGCACCGTTTTCGCATAGTAGAGTAGAAACAGTCTACTTGTGACTCGGCGAACATCCCTGATGCGCTACAGAATCGGGGCAGCCCCATCAGCACTCTGAATGCATTATTATAAGTTAATGGTAAAAGCTCATATCTACCCCTCAAGCCTCGAAATAACCCAGCAGATGTATCTGTCATCGGATTACCACACACCTACACCTACAACCTATCACTTCACTTTTTTTACTTTTTAATATTTTTTTATTTTTTATTTATATGTCTACTGCGCGTTCGAGCGTATGGTACCCGTGGGCTGCAGCTGAAAATCAGCGTTAGGTGGTAATAACTACTGTTGCCACCTAACATTATGCTGAGCTGAGGCCCTTTTGGCACAATATTGCTATATGTACTTAAGTTTTGATATTTTCTATTTGTGTGATTTTTTAATTTATTTTTTTATTATTATTTTATTATTGTGCCAATAAATGCAATTTTCTTTCTTTCTTTCTTTCTTTTCTTTTAACATAAGTTTGTAGCAAATCTTATAAACTATTTCGATCTATTGTAAACATATTATTAAATCCAATACAGTAAATCCCATCCAAATTCGATACTTTAGAAATTTACCTTAAATCCGTGGCTTATCGCGAAAAAAGAGTTCAGAATCTCTCGCAATTTATTATGAACTACCTTTTGCCCGCGACTTCGTCCGCGTGGAATAGTTACTTTGGGCAGCCTAAGATAAGTGCCTCTAATACAAAGATTTTTATCTTTTATAATAACAAACTTTCATCCCCTATTTGAACCCCTTCAACCTCTTTTCTTGCGACAAAATGTAGCTTTTGTCCTTCTCCAAGGTCTAATCTATCTCTGTACCAAACTTCATCTTAATCGGTTCAGCTATTTAAGCGTGAAGATGTAACAGACAGACAGACACACTTTCGCATTTATAATATTAAGTATGGATTTACGGTGTTTGCAATATCCCGCAGTCATGCATACCATAGTACATACAGATTTCGCAAGTATGTCAATGTTCCATATGATAAGGGGCTAGTTTGTAGCCATCATACGAGTACAAGTCCAGACTTAGGGCGGCTATTGAGAAAATCAGATGGAAAAACCTAACATACTACTACCTAAAACTGTACTTCTTTGAGATGGTTTTGCTCTTGCCTCTAGTCTAGGTCATAGATGACAGAGACAAAGTCGACGATGGAGCGAGCTTACCTAAAGAAGCCTGTTCACTCTAATTTTGAAGAGATTAGAGATGTATGCGTTCGGAAACACAGACGCAGGCAAAGAGTTCCACTCCTTGGCGCACTGCTGTGCTCATTATAAAAGACGTTTGGAAACGTTTAGTGCGAATCGGTGCAATAGCAACAAGGTAGGGATGGTAACTTGCAGTGCGTCTAGATGTCCGATGGTAGAAGGGCGCAGGTAGGATGAGGTCGTGGAGTTCCTGGACACTCTCCCCGAAGTACAATCTGTAGAAGACCAACAAGCAGGCAACTTTGCGGCGATGAGCCAAGCTGTAAAGCTTGGCATACACTAGGTTTACGTCGCCATGAGCCTCTTAGGTCTGCGTTCCACCGAGTCAAGCGCGGCAAGTTGGTATTTAGCTGAGCCATACCAAAGGTGGCTGCAATACTCCAAGCAGGTTCGGACTTGTGCTTTGTTAAGGGTTAAAAGCTGTCCAGGCGTGAAGTATCGCTTCACTCTATTTGGGCCAGCTTTTTGGCCGCAGTTTAGGCTTTGTGCTCAATGGTGGCGCCGAAGTTGAAACTATAGAGCCTATCGGTTACAGAGATGTACCCCGAAAAGTAGGAGTTAGGTTGAAACGACCGCGGAAAACGAACACAGGACCTCATGCTCTGTAGTACCTATTGGCTTCTTGGTAACAATAGATAGAAGAGCCAGCATTTTTGGCAGACTTCGAGAAAAAGAAAAAAACAGTTTTTAGTGCTGTCAAAATGAAGTTTGAAAACATTTTTTGTCATGAGCTTTACTTTTACCACTACTGAACACAATAATGCAGAATTTTCTTTAAGCAATCCTTCCGTGCAAACAGCTAGGTCAAACACACGTACATAGAGAATAAATTATAATTTTTAATTAAAAAAAAAATTATAACTTCCAACACCTTTCCTTCATTATTGCTCCATTTTCTTAACGCAAATCTGCGTTCATGCAAAGTCTAACCGCGAACTCACACCATGCCACATTGAACAAAGCTAGCGATTCGTGTTGCACAAAACACTTTTAATTTTAATTACCACTTGAAAACATTATGTAACTCTTATGATCTCAAGACTAGGGGTCAAGTTTCCATGTTTGAAGTGTAAAAGTATCTTGGTAAAGCTCGTCGAAGGAAGTGATCATTCAAAAGCAGTGACGTAATCAACACGTGCTGGATTATAATGAGGCTTTTAAACTTTCTGTTTATATTTTATTTTGTTTTGATTATTGTGCACTGCTGGTTTATCACCTTCTTATTATTTTTTTAATTAGTCATGTGGTTTCGTTAATGTGATTGGTATTTTAATGACAGTTTTAGTTACAACGGGTAATGGGAGAAATTACTGTTAAATATTTGTTTAAGCTTTAAGGCATCCGTAGACAGACGCCAATATAGCAACGACGAGATAACACGTTTTGTGAAAAACAGTGCCTGTCTTATCCTCAAAAACAATGCGTCACGACTGTCTGTGGGAGATTTTTAACTTTTAAATTGTGAAATTCTGAGTTTTAATTTTGCTTAGTTCTTAAATTGACGACTGTAGATTTGCTACCTAAGAATGTGGAACATAAATGTCGTTGTTAAATCAGATTTGAATTTTTAATACCAGTTCGTTCCATCTAAAAAAGTAGCTGCCGAAATTAATAGACTTAGATAAGAACTAGACAAGAGTGTTAAAATATATATTAATGTGTTTTTCTGTTATTATCTCACAACCAAACTAAATTAGAATTTAAACACATCAAATAAAGCTAGCTATTAATAAAAACTAAATCTTAATTTATTACAGCGTAAGATAAGGCATTAGTAGAATCCAGTTCAATAATAAAGACATTAGATATTATGAAGAATTTATTTGAACTAATGCTATAATGTTAGTCTGGAACGTCAAATTGATTCGACGGACGGCGAACAATTAAAATGCAAATGAGAACGTTGGGACACCGCCCGAGAACGTAATATGAAAAAAAAAACACAAATGTGGTACGGGTGTGAGCACACTGAGTGCTTTAAAAAAAAATCATATTCACATTCGGGAGAAAAAAAATTGAATATAGGAGAGGATTTTATCAAACTACCGGTATATATGAATTTGTTACCTACGTCAAGAAAGGAGAAGGTTCTGAAAAGTAAAGTCAAAGTTACATGTAGTTACGAACATAATACTTTAACAGCGCCATCTATCAAGTAGTCCATGAACTAACGAACATCTATTTTCTTCTTTGAAGCACTTATCTTTGTTTCCGGCTGATATTGTTATTTGACATTATGAACATAACCGTAAATGATAGATTTTGCTTTATTAAAACTTGTCGACTTTTTGAGTTTTAGAGTTAAGTATGAACTTGACTTTATAATTAAAACATTTCAAAATTTGCTACCGTGAATTGAACCATAATTTAGATAAGAGATGGACGTATGACATTTGAAAAGCAGCCTTTAACAAAATATGCGTAACGCAATGACTTTAAAATACGCTCCTCAAATAAAATTTGTCAGAAATTCATTTAAAAATTTGAATAGTTATAGCTAAATTTAAAGGCCATTTTTAAAATAACTAACTGGCTCATCTACGGTTTATTAACTTATTATATACTAGATGTTGCCCGCGGATCCGCCCGCGTGAATGTCGAAAATTATCCCAAGGTAATATACTGGCTATCCTATCTGTTATACCAAACTATAATCTACCTCTGAGCCAAATTTCATCAAGATCCGTTCAGCCATTCTGACGTGACTGAGTAACAAACTTTCATCCATTCATCCATCCAAACATCCCGACTTTTGCATTTAAAATATTAGGTAGGTATAGAAGTATAGATTAGCAGCAGCAGTAAAAAACTATAAAAATAAATATGGCTATAGTCTGCGAATGTATAATTCTTAAATTCTTAGTTTTAAGGCTTCGTTACGTGTTCCACTGCAAGCCATACAAATGCATTTTATTTCATCTGGAAGATGTCCTTTGAGATTTTTTAAAACTTAATTAACAGCCGTAACCTCCCTTTCGTTTTAATAGTTTCCTAGAAAACTTTTGAAAATATTTTCCCTTCCAGACGCATTGTCTTTTTTTTTTCTGGAAGATGGGTAATCATCAAATGCCTTCTTCCGCACTGGGTGGAGCAGGAGGGCGTGTCAGACTCTTTTTGACTATAACCCATCCGTGTTCCTTCTAGAGCCCTTATCTTACAGCAATTACTTTATCGACAATATTGTTTATTAGAAGGATTACGGTCCTCAAACTTCGCCCCTTAAAATTCATAGTACCAATGGAACACTTAATGATTCAAAGTTCTATAGATATCAAATCATAACTCACTAAACAGGTGTTTAGAATTAGTAATGAGTGTTTCCATACCAATTCCTTATCAGTCGCGCCCTCCCATTGAAACGGTCGCACAATATGTCATAATTATTTAATTAATGCAACCCCAGTCTCAGTTATCTGCATTCATAATTCAAGCCACCTACACGAAGAGAATTTCCAATCCATGAATTTCTCGGCACTCAAATTTGTATAGAACACATGGATATACTGGACTGTTGCTTAGGATACTGTAGCGAATGTAACTGCACTGTGGCAGAATTAAAAATTAATACCATCGATTTGTGCGCAATGTGCGGGACACGGGTATGTACAGGCGAATCACGTCACCCACGCTCGGCGATCTTGATTATGCGATTGTATGCCTACACGCGTGTCAATTAATTGCTGGTACCATTTCATTTGTTTTTATTGTCACTTATTTGTTAATAAAAACGTTTGTGCTTTGTTTGAAGCGGGCGCGGCGGCGTTCTTTTATTGTTGGTAAAAACAGGCAGGTTTTAATTCGAACCGTATTGGTGGTTTTGTTTCTGTCAGATACCTTTTCTATCAATAAATAACTCTATTTCTTCTCATTTGGCGCAGCAAAAATCAGTGGACAAAACAGTGTCATTTGAACTTGGAAACACAGCCATTACAAATAATTCACCATCAAATACCCTATTGCCATTTCACTGTTACCATTACAGAGCAAAGTTCAAGATCAACTGGATGGCCCGAAAGAGTTACCTAATGACACGATATCGAGGCTTGCGAAGGGCGCCATTCAAATTCAATCACGGGCTTTGAAACAATTTGTAACAAATGTCAAGATCATAAAGGATCCTACTTCGGTCCGTGCGAATGTCTGACTGAGAGAGGAATCGTGACTGGTAGATAGTACTGATCGATCTTACATTTGGTAATTTCGGTTCGGAAACTAGGACAGTTTAAAATCGGTTAACATCATCAAGCAAGTTCCCATGTTCACGCTTTTTGAGAATCGTTTGATGTTGTTGGAGATAGCAGTCCCGAACATGTAAGACCATTAATAAGCTTGGAAATTTTCAACTCGTATCATAGTATTAGTTATCCAAAACTAAAATCTATGAACATACATATTAGCATCCAAATTATCCATGTTATGATGTCGTGTAAGTATTATCGATGATTCTATCGGCAAAGAGTAAACAAGGATCTAATTGTACCAACAAATAAGCTTCGTTGTTACACAATGTACGTAACAAAAAAAAATGTTATGTAATGTTTCGTTCTCCAAAACCATTTCTTTATTGACCTTCAATATTTTCAACCGTAGACAGACGGATACGATGTTATCTCAAAGATTACGAAGCAATTATATCACAGTCATACTTTTGTTAACTAGAACCAAAAAAAAGAGCAGTGAAATAGCAAAATGTCCATTTCATTAACTACAGAACTAAATGTCTTTAAATCAAATCGTATAAGCACTGAGAGTAATTGTTGCGATAGTCCGTGGAAGCGGTGGAAATAATGGGTTGGCTTCTAGAGAGATAAAATCGTCGTGTCCTGTCTGTAGAGGTGGGCCTTAGCTGGTTATGGCTCGACGGTTCCTAAAGGTTGATTTAGTACGTGTGTAGATTGATTTAATATTACTGATTCATGTCTTTAAAATTCTACAAACTGCAAATGACGATAACTAAAATTCTACATTATCTTCAGCAATATTTCCTTAGCCAGCAGAAATATAATCTCATTGCAAAGAATCTCTTTCAGTTGGTACTTCAGCTGTAAAGCTCCATTTTATTTCTTTAGCAAAACTAACAACTACGTCTAAGGAACTTTCTTCCTCAACCTTTCCCACTGTATTTGGAATAATAACAATCCTTGCATATTATTTGCAAACGGAGAGTCCATTTATATCCCGCAGATGCAGCACTTCTGCGTTCCCGGTAATTGGTTGAAGTTATCTACGTCATTACATCTCGACTCTTCCCTTTTTTGCCGGCTTTATTTCTCTCTCTTCGACCGCCACTTTCGTTTGTTTTTGATTCAATTACTTTTAATGCTCTTTGATCATAATCTAAGGGAATCGCAACGTTGGGATATTGTTAGTACTTAATCTTTTTTGAGATGTCGGGGTCGACAGTTTAACGTTCTAATTTTGTGCGAAAAAATCCTGACTTGTCCTTGTTGTTTTGTTATCTTCCTTTCAGTTCGACTAGTATTTCGATGAAGCTTCCTATACAACTATGTATTTCACAAGCCGTAGATAAAACATAATGGTAACAATACAAAGTTTACACTCGTAACCTTCAGCGCGATCTAGATAACTATCCATTTTTCTTTACTCAACCTTGTTTATGCGGCTTTAATACGTTATTCTTAAGGACGCGACATAACTCATGCAGTATCGTTGGTCGGATCGGTATTTCACTAAATGAACGCGTCTCAAGCGATATTTATAGCGACGGTGGACATAATTTAATAAACAAAGCAGGGCCGAGCCGACATTTTAATGCCACCCCGGGCATAGGATCTGATAATGGATCATAACTGGTTTTCAGTCTCGGTAGATAGCATTGTAAGGAACAAGTCCCACTTCGTTACGAGCTCCCGGTAAAACGTACAGGGCTTCCAATCGTTAAGCGTAAACCCTATCTGCATTGGTGCTATTAATAATATTATACGGCGCAATATCTGATACGCATTGAACGCATATTTTATATGTGCACGCGCTGTTAATATTTCGTTACTGTTTTCTGATACAAATTGTCCGAACGTGGCATAATGTTGTAGATACTATAGATAGTAAAAATGCTATCTAGATTTTCCATAAAGAATGTGACAAGCAGGCATATGAATATTTATGAAAATAAAATAATATTCTGTGGACGTGAAACATAAAAGTATTTGATTTGATCGATCATATAAAAACAAAGCTTCGAATCGTATAAAAACGGGTCTGAATTCGCATTGTATGTAATAAAGATAACATTGTACTGGCTTTAGGTATTTTATTGGTTTAATATTTGGCATTGAACGAGTGTTTGTAAAGGGGCTTTATTATGGATTTAAATAAAACCCACGTACGTGTTGTTACAATTTTAATACGCAAAACAATTGCAAGAAAACAAGTATTGAAACAGAATGCTTCGAATCTCGTTGGTTCATGACAAATGACTGGCACGTCTCATATCTGCCGAGATGTGAATCGAACGGTTACAAACGAGAAAGTATAAACATTTACATTTGAGACTTCGAACCGCCAACAAAAACGGATCGTGCTTCAATTTTGGTCTTATCTAGAGTTGCCTTTGTTTCCTTGACAGGTGCATTAGTATGCTATCACACAACAATTAAATGCATCGGTATTGCTGCATCACGATGAGTAGGTGTACGGAGACTCGTATCATGAACACGCTCTGCGTTCCCGCTATCTATAGTTTTTGATCTTTCACGTCGATTTGATTAAGGAATTCCTTTGTTTCGTTATATTGTTTACTGTCTGCGGTCGGATGACTTACAAAACCTAGTCTGATTAGTTTCGAGTTTAGGTGCTTGCTAGCATGTTTCAAGGACTGGAATTTGTAGGTTGTTGACGTAATGGCTTGGTTTATTATGATCTTTGAATATCTACGACCGTAAAACTATTCGATGGTCATATTTTTGGCCGTCTAATTTGCATACCAGATAATATAGTACAAATAGTTATTGCATTTCGTCTGTTTATTTGGAAATCCCATTGTAATCGCATGGTAATGGGTTTTTAGTTGATACATGAGTTGCAGAAGTGAATTTGTAATGCTGTAAAATAAAGTTCTATGCAAGCTGTGTGTTTGGACAAACAGTACTGAGTAGAAGATAATTTTGTACTCATTATGAAAATAATAATTCAAATCATTTTTGAAAAGCTGTGATGCCTGTTAGTCGTACCGTTGCACTTCTTTATTTATATAATCAATTTACTTAAACCAAGAATGCTACTCAATTTGTAAAAATATTAGGAACTTTAATAATTACATTAACCCAACGAAAAGTATGTTAACTATCATTTGATTGGGAAGTTCACAAACGGATTCCACGTTCATTTCTAAATTACCCGAAGATAACGCCTCGCTTCTTATAAAGCAATTTAAAAGAAAATCTCAAGCCAAATACACGATTAGATGTACGTACGCCGGCGGCCGTATTCCGGGAGAAATTTTAGCTATTAAAAGAACATATTTTCACGCACCCAATATTTAGAGAGCGAGTGCTTTAAAAAGCAGTTTTATTACTTTTAAATAGCAGGTAACAGTTCGTTTTGGATGAGTCGTAAAATGTTACTATCACAACTGTCTCAGAGGAGTTTGAGTTACTTGGTGTGTGGGACGACATAGAAATTCTATGAAGGTTTTTGTCAAAATATTGAACATTAAAGTTTCTATGACACATTGAAAGGTTTTATGTTTGGGTCGTCAGAATCTATTGATTGGGTAGTGGTAATATTTTATTGTTTTCTTTTGACACTATTTTTAAGGTATTTTTCTTAAGTCTGAAAATCGTAAAAGGAGGGTATAAAATACAACTGTAAAACATTTTCTCCTTTCGTGTGGAAATTATATGAAAGGAAACATACACGTTTCGAAATGTACTCGTTTATGTATGTACTCTTTTACTCAGAGTGAACAAAAGAACTGAAGCTCTAACCGAGAGTTTATGTTCCCAAAACACGGAAGTATTTACACGAATACTTTCATTAATTTCCCAAATATTTATTTTAAAAGTTCCCGTTTAGCCTAAATATTTATACTGTACACGACATACAGAACAACTTCCGTACATTGCAATATGGCGCCGGTTTCCGTTACCCGCATGGTCAGGGCAAACAAAATATCGAACCTTGCACCGATACGTTGTTCGAGCCCGACCTTATTTAGAAATAGCTACGCGTTGAGAGAAACGACCAAGTTGGAAACCGTTTGAAACTGAAACAAATGATTATTATGCACAATAAATTATCTATTATGTTTTGTTTGCCATCGAACAATTGTTGGAGCGTCTTGTGAAAACATATTTGTTATGGAAAGAACATACTTTAAATTACACTCATTCAATACTGTCTGGCTTCAAGTAAGATTTTATAAAATGAACAGCTGTCAAAAGTGGACTTCTAATAATTTTCAAGCAACGTTCGCATTCGCAACAATCGCATCTCAATCGTAATTCCCCAAAAATTCATGTAAAATAACGATTATTTAACTGGCCCTCTGATTAAAACTAATCTCTATTTCTACTTTTTTTTGGGAAAAGTAAAACTTCCTTTATTTTACTCAACAAAATTATTTGACATAAAAAAACATCGTTAATATTTACCGTTCTACCATTTCTTCCTCGCTCTACTTAATTTAGTTGATACCAGGCCCCAAAACCGACATTGTTACCAATAAAGCTCCAATATGTTCTTCCCATACTTTCGCATTTTCGCCGATTTCTAACTTACGTATTTTCTCTTCCAGCCTGGCCCATTAAAGGTCAGTCCAAGTGAGCTATAAATAAGGTATTTAACCCAATGTGTGTGGGCAAGCCATAACTGGCTCGGCCATGGGAAAGCCTTCGGATATTACAATCGCTACTATTTATTTGGTACCAACTGAAGTATTGGGAAGGACAGGTACCTATTCTATTGAATACAATGTCGGCCATGCATGGCTTGGACTCTTGGAGTATTATTTGACCTTTGTTCGTTGTATTGTAAGGTCCATGTTCTTGGGAGGTCTTGTTTTATTGTAATTAAGCTCAGTTTTGCACTAACTAAGCTATCTGTTAAGGAGAAATCTTCTTTAAACTTGTAATAATGGATAGAATACATCTTTTACGAAGGAAATTGAAAATTAAAATAACAAACTTAAGCTAACGATAAAACGAAAAACAGAATGTTGTACTTTACTTCTAAAAAATATGATAAAAAATAATAAAAACAAAATAATGAAATATGATAAAAAATAATAAAAATAAAATATTATCATAAATGAATAAAAATAAAAATAATAAAATATGACCATAAATCAATTTTAAAAAAATCTCAAACTAACGATAAAACTAAAAACGGACTGTTGTTCTATCACTTAAAAAAATATATGATCATAAAAACCTGCTACTAGAAAATATTAAAACATTGTCATTGAAAACATTATCATTATTTATTCTACTATTAATCGAGCATCTGTGTTTGATAAAGGATAAAAATTGTATGTTTTATTATCCTTTTTATAGCATTTTAATTGAACGTTTTATTAAAACAGTCTCACGGATTTATCAATATTCCTTTTAAATTTCTAGTTTAAATTTTACGTGCCTATTAGCGGCTGATTAGTATAATACAGATTTATCTTTTTTATATAAAACAGTAATAAAAATCTTTATCAGACTGTGTAGAGTTTCATTAAGTATTTATCTTTACGACTTTTCAGTATAATGTATATTAATGATATAAAAACTTAATAATAGTCACTTAAAATTTCGTTTCCGTTTACTTTAGGTGTTTTTGACGGTTAAGTGAAAATACAAAGGTTATAAAGTAGCTAGTTTTGACAGTTTGTTGTACAATGGGAAATATTAGCCATCGTTAATATACTTAAGTTATTAATGTGTGGGTTTTCACACAGTGTTTTCTTTCGCAGTTTCTTTGGACAAATAAAATTTTATGACGTTTCATTTTTTGGATGACAGGTTTTGTAGATTATTCTTTGTTAGAAATCTTGTGGCAGTTTTATTTAAAACTGTTGTTACTGTGTTATCAATTATAATTTGCTAGTGTGTTAGTGATTTGAAATACACACATTTAAGGCAAACAGGTGACTGAAATCTCAAAAAAAAAAAAAATATGAGTACAAACAAATTATATTAGGTACTTATAATAAATCTTCACTAGTGTATTGATAAGATTTCACTTTTTCCGAGTCAAACCAGACGCGATAAGCCCTGCTTTGATAAATAATAATTCATAACTAAACTGCTTTTAAAAAAACCACATCTTCAACTTACACTACACACCAATAAAAATGACTTAATCTTATCAGTACAAACAAAAAATTTGGTCAAACAATAAAAGCACAACCTAAACAGTAAAATAAAGTTATTGAAAAAATGTACCGAACACAATATAAAATGGTAACTCGATAAATGCTCGCCTCAAATGCTTTAAACAAACGAAAATATGAATTGAGATTACGGTAATACACGAACGTGGGTTAGATGGGCCGTGCATTAAAGACTAAGGTAAACTTGCGACTGTTTAATCGGGCGACTAAATCGCAAATTATTATCACAATAGCGATTGAGGCAGGCTGTTCGTAATATCTGTTAACTACGGCATTTTATTAAGTTATTCTTTTTATTTTTATTGGTTTACCCTAAAATGCTACACACTATTATTACAGGCAAAATTGTGTTCTTTGCTAAAACGTTTTGAAATCGTAGATGTTAAAAAAACTGTCAAAAGACATATTTAGTTTTACACGTCAAGTCACTTATAGTGTTCATTTTAAATATTAAACAATCTACTTATTGACCCAGTTACGACAAAAGAAATAATGCTCTAGCAAAACTAGGGCTAATATCGAATGAACTTAATCGTGAAAAGTTAACCGTGCGCCTTTTCTTACCGGGGATCGCTCGAGCGTGGGTCGACATAAATGGTAGTGCAACGAACATGCTGTACCTATATGAGACACTGCATCATTTGCAATTACATGTTATTGTACCTTTGTACTATTTTAATGTCCGCCAGTGTACGCCCCCGGTAAGAATGTGGCATTGTAAGCAAAATAGTACGCCGTTTATTTCTGTCAATTTGAGTATCAACGGATGAGTTGCAACGAGGCATAATGGGCTGGGATTGTATGCTAGTAGATAAATGAGTTTCGTTTTATTGGCCGTTGTAGTTCGGTCTAGTTCATTACGTTCTGGTACTTTGAATTAGTTTGTGCATTAATAATAAAAATGTAAATTAGGGTCTGTAATTTTAAAGTAGTAAAGGGAGTGTCTTTAATCATTAATGACATTTTTTTTCAAGATTGCACCGAGTTGATTATTCTTTTGCTGAGTGAAATAATGACTTATTTTATTTAAATTGTGACTATTATTGGCTTTTTAATTTTCCGTAATTGAAATGAGTTTCACAACGAAACAAATGACAACTGCCAGTGTGGTCGGCGCATTACTGGCGATCGTAGTAAACTTTTTGCAAACTTCCATCTGATCATCAAGTTTCATTAAAGTATCAATGATCCCAAAGATTACAAACTCTGACCTTTTACAAGCGACCTGACATTTATACATTCAATTTGGACGTCCAACACAGTTCATTAATCATCCAAAGGCTACCAGCAAACTAAAGTTCCATTAGGCTGCAAAAACATCGATGGATTGCTGCGTGTGTAGTAATCACTAACGCAAACAGCCTACGTTAATCCTTTACACAAGCAAACACATAGCATTAAGTAAATCCTTCAAATAATCCAGTACGAAAAGCCGACAAGTCTCTGTCAACACTCGACGAACGCGATTTCCTTGGCAAGCGTCGAAGTTCTCATCGTATTTACATTTTCACACATAAAGTAAATTCCTCGTATCCAGAAGTTTGAGTGCGGGGAAACGAAAATAGCGATTCATCACAAGTTTTAATCTGTTCTAGAGTTTGGCCCACTTGTGGTCATGGGGCGGGTAGGCGAGCGATTTAATCGCAGCGATCGAAACGCCAGAGGCTCAGAACAAAGTCACCTTGAGCTCTCGACAAACTGCTATTTTATTAGCGATGGCAATAGTCAAAATGCCAGAATGTAATCCACTTATGACGTTTGGACAATCGCCTTCGTCACGCTACCGCTGACAGAATATGTCTTGCCTGGAACCACTTATGTCACTGATACAAATTGTCAAAAGTCCAAAATATTTGCGTTAGACCACGTGACATTTCAGTAGTACTTGTTAAACCAATACAACATAGATTTTTTGGCATTGTTGTTATCTATATTTCTATACTAATATTATAAAGAGGAAGGATTTGTATTTTTGTATGTAACGAATAAACATAAAAACTACTGGACTGATTTGAAAAATTCTTTCAGCAATGGATAGCTACATTATCAGCGAGTAACATAGGCTATATTTTATCCCCGTACTCCCACGGAAACGGGAACTACGCGGGTGAAACCACGTGATGTCCGCTAGTTGCTAATAAAATGTTACAAAATCTAAGTCCTCCACCCTCAGGACAGAACGATCCTCCTACACAGAACTAACTTACGTTTTTCTTTAAGTTATATGACATGATCATTGACGCCGGCCACCTCAATCTCTGTTATTACTGCAGTATTGATATTGACAGTATTCCAAATTAATTGCACAGTTACAGTCAATATAAAATTACACTGTGTGCTTTTCCTACTGCGTAAATCATGTGAGTTTCATAGTCTTGTGAAATGGGGCTCACTAAATAATACTTCCCACACTGCAATCGTTTTAGCGTGGGTGATATAGCAGCAACCTGTCATTATTTTGTTGCATTTAAGCACATTTGAAACCAATACTTGTGCCAAGTACGGTAACATAGTTAATATTGACGTGGGTCTTGACGTTTTTGTTGTGAAATATAAGAACAATGCTTCCACAAAAGTCATCATATCGGCCGGTGCTGAGTTTCTATCTAGAAGCCCATTATGTTGTAAGAGAGTAACAGAGCTAAACAGCACAAGTAGCACTATTTCTTTCTCACAACGGAAATATGATGGAGTTACCAAGTCATAGTACCTTGTCATAGTATCTCAGGGCCTTGGTCCATCATTACATTTTTACTGTATGTCAGTTCACATTCCTCGTTTCCAAATTAAAACACTAGTTCAGTTATTCCATGATGACCAAATCGAAAATAAACAATCTGCTATTTAAATATAAAGAAATGGAAGAACTGGTTTTAAAAACAATAATAAAATAATCTTTACATGCAAAAGCCTGTTATTGATCCACTTTATGCAAACGCGTAGGTCTTAAACTGGTATCAACTGACAATCTCTTTCTTTTTGATATTAAAGTGAACTACCATATTGCAATAAATGCAAAAGTTGATTTTGTTTTGACACGATAAAATTATTTTGTATAGTTTTCTCTAGAACTCTGCGTGCATTAAATATATATTTGATCATGTTGAGTCTGGCTGTGTTACGGCTAAAGGAAACAGATTAAGATATGAAATAATGTAAATAAAATTAAAAACAATTTCATGAAAAGTAAAGACAGATAACTTCTAGAATTTTAAAACATTATTATATATTTTAGACATACTTTTATACGTCCCCATGGTGGATTACAGCCCACTCTTGTTCACAGTGTCCCATCCAATTTGCGGAACTAAACACACATTGTAAATACTCACGCTATCGTTTTTTGAGTCTGCCTCGGTTGCATTGTCCATCTTCAGGCATCCACTGCGTTGTGATCCTGGCCCATCTGTCCTCGTGCATCCTATAAATGAGGCCCGCCCAATCCCACTTAGTCTCAAAGATACGGTCGGTCCGTTTGATTTGCAGAATGCTACGCTCCATCGCTCTTTGGTAAACCTTAAGTTTGAACTTCTGCGCCTCAGTCAAAGCCCATGTCTGAGCGCCATAGGTTAGAATAAGCAGGATACACACGCGACGAGCTGAAGGTCGCCCTTCATGAGCGTCTTCATGGACCGGTAGCTCCTCCAGGCATTTTCGACTTGAATATCGATTTCCTTGTCCTATTAAACGAAAATGCAAAACAATGAGTAATCAATTATTATGTATAAGTAACTGAAATGAATTTAAATTATAAAGGTAAAAGCCATTCTCTTTTATGGACACATTCTAAGAAAATAAACACTAGGAATACCTAACAACGTCGCGTTCAAAAACCGATATGACATTTAAAACAATACAATATCGACGTTAAAACGCTTCATGCGGTGCGATATTTATTTTATCTCATTTTCCATAACCATTGGATCGAATGACCCCTTTTTCAAGTTTCATGGTCGAATCCCACCTACTGTTTTTCATTACGGACACGGTGCGAACTCATATTTGTTAGGTATCAGTTTCTTCTACATTTGCTGTTTAGTTAATCTCCCGGAATTGTCTGCGATTTTGCAAATTATCATTCATCATCTGCCTAGCCTTTTCCCAATTATATTGGGGTCGGCTTCCAGTCAAACCGGATTCAGCTGAATACCAGTATTTTACGTGGAGCGGCTGCCTACCTTGGCAAGACTGGTGTCAGGTTATCTGGCTTCTGACTATCCGTAACGACTGCCAAAGATCTACAAATGACAGCCGGGACCAACGGCTTAACGTGCTTTCCGAGGCACGGAGGAGTCTCGGTATGTTAAGATGGTCACCCATCCACAGACCAACCTCGGCAAGCGTTGCTTAACCTTAAAGATCGACCCGTGTGGCTGAAATTATCATTGTACTTTTAAAAAAAGAGTGCATTTGAAGGACAAACAAAAATAGAGTGGAGCACAAAATGGTAGACAAAACGCGAAAAACAAAAATCAAAAAATAAAGGATTGATTACGTGTCATTTATAGCCGCATGTATGAGAGAGTGTTCTCTCATACATTTACAAACTATTGCTTTCGCTGATATTATATAACTTTGTCTAATTGTCTTACATGATAATAATATAAAAGGCCACAATGCGTGAGCGCTCACACTTACAAACCATTTGCTTTTTTCAAATTTCAGAACAGAAATTTTGAGGAAGCATGAACTCACAAACATCCTAGACCAAGAGAAAACCGCCCGTCTGCATCAAACAAATTTAGCGTGCAATATTTGGACGGCGCGGTTACCCGCTCACCTCTGCAACTGTAAGTACCCACATATTTTACGAGAATTCCATCGTAAGGAATATATATTTTTTTAGTTCCATTGCGTGACGACACACCACACGCGACACACGATTTTTGATTTATTTCGAGGTTGAAATGCGGCTTTTGTTTCGTGAACGCGTCACCTAATTAGAACTGTGATTGCATGTTGAAAAAATTCGGCGAACCGATTGTTGGAAATTGAAAAAACACGATATTTCTTTTTACGGTTATGTCTTCATTTTGGTTGTATATGTGAGAGTTTCTCCTATACTCTATGTTGATGAAGATGTTCTTTATTGTTATTGATTGATTTATTGTTACAACTAAGGTTGTATGTAACAGGAACCCGCCTCTGCCTTCCAATTTTCAAAAAGGTGGCTGTTTCCGCGAAGTTCACGCTTTACGCTTCCACGTCAGCAACCGCAAAGGTGGTCTGGTTAGATCTTTTGTTTAGTTCCTGACCTTGATTTCACATTTAAATATTGTTTGTGGCACAAAAAGACAATTCATAAAAACCACCGTCACCTGATACTACATCTTAAGCCTCCATCAATACTCCACGCCACTCATATGAGCCGTAAAAAAGTGTTCCATTCAAGTCTGTCATATAAATAATGTGATGACCCTATTCTAACTTTATAACTTGTTTATAGTGAATCAGCTGTTAGTATTAAATCAGTATTTTATTGCCAACAATCCGTTATTCGTCTGTCGAACTGGAGAGACCACATAATAGCCGTGTTTACGTCTTGGGCTATTGAGCACGTATATTCATCTACTGAAATGTTACCCGTTTATTACTTTGATGTATGAATTGACTTTCATTTTGCATTTGTTGAAACAGATGCGTGCGCAGTTGGTGCAAGAGGACGTTTTGCTTTGATGCCAGCCTATTAATACATCGATGACTGAAGAGTCTGAAAAGCCGGAAAGGATATGAACTGGAATTGAAGACAACAGCAGTTGATAACTCTTAAAAAATATCTGTTAGAAAAGAGTCCCTATTTTAAATATTTTACCAAGGCTGCTGCTAACTCCACTTCAACATGAGGTTATATGACTGTTTAGACGTTTCTGATGCTTCATCTTTCAGTCTCTCCATAACCATGTGAACCCCTCGACACAGCTTCTTAATTTCAATTAACCTTCTTAATAGCACTCAAGCTAATACTCATTAAACGATCTCCTGTCACCCATCACCTTTACATCGAACATGACACCACAAGACAGTACATCATCGAAAACAGGTGCTTAAATAATTTCTCCCTCCATCGACTTTATTAAAAATATCCCTTTTAATATTGATGGTCCATTACTGGTAAGCTTCTACGATGTATCGTTTCTTTGTAACACAACACCGCTACGTCAAGGTCTAATTGATGCTGTCAGTCAGTATAAAACGGGCTTTAACAATACCGGAGTTAGTATCCATTTGATCGTCCCCTGGGAATACTCCCGGCTTCATCGAAGTGTTTTTATTTTGTTCAAAGTAATAGGAGAAAGTTGGTGAATAGGTACTGCTGGGTAGGAGTGGAATGATGGTTGAAATAAATGATTAATGCAAGAAGTCTGACTGTTGGAAAACTGACGATTGTTATGGGATTCATCATGCTTTCGATTGAATCTTGTTGGTTTTCTTTGTGTGTGTGACATTTACGTCGTTTACGCAATTATCACTTTTAACTGTTGGTCTACCATTAATAGTGTTGTTTTGTAAGTATGATAATGCATTCCCATGTCTGCTTAGTTCCAAAATCACAAGTCACAAGTCAAATCATTTATTATCTTTTAATTTCCAGTTCCTGTTTGTCACCAATTAAGTCGATGTAAAACGAACTTCCGACTTTTAATTATTAAATATTATAAAAATTTAAAAGTATTTTGTAATTTTCAAAAATAGTAACCCTAAGTTACAGAGATAGATCAAATTAAAGGAAATAACAATTACGCGTTTGAATACACTTCCCATTATAAAAGTCATGTAATTAGTGTTCGAAGATAAATTAATTAATTTTCTTTAAATATATTCAGTTTTTTAACACAATGGTAAGTACCTACGTAAAATTCTGTTAAAACATTAATCTTGCAGATTATTTACTTCAAACCTCATTTATCATTCTCCTTTTTTTCGTAGTACATTACTGAATACTCCGTATATGCACCTTCTACATTAATTACTGTCACTATTGAAATATGTGAGCTTAATTTTGTTTTGGTTTCCTTAATTTTAAGAGCAATTTCTGTGTAGGTGTTAATCCTTGTTTTTTATTTTTGTATTTAAAATTTGATAAGTTATAATCTTTTGAAGTCATCCGAGAAATTGACTGACGCAAAATACTGACATAAAATGGCGACCAATCAGAGCTTAAATCTACAGTTTATCCGTTTTCGTGTGACAGTAAGCCTGGAAACATGGCTCTCATTTTCAGTCTCATTGGTCAACAAAGACCAAAGACCAATGACCAAGTTTCCAATTCAACTATCACGCCAAAACAGATTAATTGTAGACCAGCTGATTGGTCGTCAGTTTATGTCAGTCCACAAATTCTCGGATCGGCACGGCGATATTATAGAACACAAGATTTTGATGCGTATAATTGTGGAACAGATGTTCATTTGACATTTTATCGAGAGTTTACAATCTCTCAATATATTTTGTAATCTTACGTAGTTTGCAATTATCCGGTTTACTATATTATAAGTTTGTATTTACATCTAAAGACACACACATCACTTGTTTCAACAGTGTTGACTTATCACACTAATATATAAGGCGAAAGTTTGTGAGTGTAAGTGGGTATGTTTGTTACTTCTTCACGCGCAAACGGCTGGACCGATTTAGATGAAATTTGGTGTAGAAATTGTTTGAGTCCCGGGAAAGGACAAAGAATAGTTTTCATCCCGGGAGTATGTTCCCTTGGGATAATTTTCAACATTCACGCGGCAGCTAGTTGATCCATAAATTAAAATATTTATACCATTTTTTATGCCATTTATCGGTATCGGTTTGTCGATCGTCGTAGCCAGTATTGGTAGGACCCGTTGCGGATATTGTGGTTTCACTCCAGAAAGATAACTTTATTATCATACTTTGGGTATCACTTAAGGTTCACCAACAGGTGTTACAGATATTATACAGATAGGAATATACAAGTAATGGTGTCTTAAATCCAACTGCACAACCAATTACAGGCAAACACCACATGCAAAATGCTCTTCGTAATTATAAATTTAATTTTAAAGACTTGATGTACTTAAATTCTAGATAATTATATTAAATATCATCACCCAATCCCAGGACAACCACCTCTTTCTGAATAACAGGTACCTACGAAGAATGACATAAAAATACCTTCCAACCAGATATGCATTTACTTTTTATCTCCTCGAATATTTTACGCGGACAAAAAACTATAATGGCGAATCAATAGTTACTGCATATTACCATCGCCTTCGAGTTTCTCTAGAGACGTTTTTCGATTTGCTATAAATTTTGTGTTTAATTGTCCGCGAAATAAAGGGATTAAGCGTTGGGGATTAAGAAGACAAATACTTTTCAATATCCATATTATCCATCTTTTAGATATCATCAGGATTTTTAGGATATTTTTCGTCTTTGTCAGGTTTGGAGTAGATTCAAGGCCGAATTGATGAAATCATTAATTTAGTTCCGTATTTACTAGAATCTGCAAGTTTTCTATTGAAACATGGTTTTACATTAAATCTTTTTGACGTGGACAGCTTTTCATAATCGTAGTTTTTTCTATTTTAGTTTTCTAATTTCTGTTTGATTGCTTATTACTTCCTTATGTTTTTTGCTCTTAAAATATTAGCATCGACTGTTGTAATTGTTTTAATTACTTGATTAATTGGCTTCTTTGGGTGTCTTTTGAACATTCAATTTGTATTTTTTCGATGAGGTTTAATATTTTGCATGGCATTTTTTCCTTTAATTTTTATTCAATCTACATTATTCGGTACGATTATAAAGCACCACAATTACACTGATTTTATTTTATTCCCAGATCATGTCAGAATTAATTTGGATGTAATCAGGACAGGACGGAAATGAGTGGATTACACAGAGTAATCCATTCACATGGACTTATCAATTAAGTGCTGTCACGTTTTATAAACATTGAAGAACAATAATAAAATTGTATAATGAATTAATATCAATAATTATATCAAAATTGTTGATACGATTTATCCTCTATCAATTAAGTGCCGTCACGTTTTATAAACATTGAAGAACAATAATAAAATTGTATAATGAATTAATATAAATAATTATATCAAAATTGTTGATACGATTTATCCTCTGCAAGTGTTCATGCATCAGTATTTTAATTATGGCAATTAATTTTCCTTCCAACATTATTTTGATTTACATTTTCAGCAATTCTTTCTCAGTTACCATCAAATCATGTTTACTCACTAAGCAGAATTTGATGTTAAATTAATGATTCACTGTCAACATAATCAGTGTTCTAGAATATTGATTCAAACGTATGTTAATATTTACCGATGAAACAGCTGACGAATTCAAATTATCCGTTATTACAAATTACATATTTGCTTGCTTCGCCTACCTCTTCATCCTATTGAAACTTGTGCGTTAGATGTTCGTCTTTGAAATCAAGTGAAGATATAACAAACCATGAGTACATACAATCAATCTATCTGTCACCTTCAATATAAACTTTAGCAGAACCAGCCGGTCGATTCTGTAAACATTTCGAAGTGAAGGCTTGGCTGAAGTGATCACGAAGTGAGCTGTCAATCCATATAATCAAGATGACACGTGATGACGAAGTGAGCTGTCATTCTATCTTGATTATATGGATTGACAGCTCACCTCGTGATCACTTCACCCAAGCCTTCACTTCGACATGTTTACAGAATCGACCGGCTGAGGTGTTATCGCAAAAACATTTTACGTCAGCCATAAACCATTTAACTCCTGTTTACGTGTTTTGAAAGCTAAAGCTAATAAGGCCGTTAAAATTATACGTTGAGCCACAACAGGACGTCCATACAAAGATATTATTACGATTCGGACGTATGTTTTCAAACACCGGGGTCGTATAATTTTATAATACTTGTTGACATACTTTATTGTGCTGCTGTAAAAATGATTGCTGTATTAATTTTGGGTCTTAGGGTTTATGGAAAAGAGTTTATATTCGTGGAATTTTATGTGGTATTTGCGGTAAACGTAATATTGTTAACGATAGTATGCAACGACAGTGGCTTGACCATCTTTGTCTGGCCAATCAGTTAATCCTCACAAAACCCACAATAAACACGTATGAGTAGAAAAAAATGTGTTTTCTATGTTGCCATTGAAATTGGTCGCATAATAACATTTTATGACACATTTTATTTTAATATTGATATCGATAAAATCAAAGAAAGGTCTGGGTTTGGTGTATCCTATTATGAATAAACGTGATTAACTTTAAACACTCATAAAATCCTGGTTATTTTGATGTTACACGTTTGGAAGATTGTAAATGCTGATCGATTCACTGTTTTGTACGTAGTTAGCTTTTAAACGATATATTCATGAGTATAATAAACTTTTAATATGAGTAGTATATGTATCTGTCATATCGTAAATAATGTGTTTAAAATATATTTCCTTGCATAAATGGCGCCGTACGTTTTACGTTTCATTGCCGTTTCTAAGAATTTATCTGTAATTAGTCTCTGTCTTGGGATTTCTAGTTCAGTAAATCAGTTGAATAATCTTACAAGTTTTTAAAATAAAACCACTATTAAGCCATTTCTTTGAATACCTGATCGCAATTAAGCAGAGACCAATACGATAAAACTTAACTACTTATTGGCATATAAAAGTTGAAGAAAGAATTGAATGAAATACGCACACTGTACTGTAAAATAAACAGAATACTTAACATTAATAAAAAGGAGTTTACACACACGCCGAACGTAACGCAGCGTGTAGCCGCGTGACAAATTCTTAAGCGGCACGCCGACGACTTGAACGTATTTACTCAAGAATTTATGAGCATCTAATAATGTCTTCTGAATAAACAGAGAAGATGATAGGTATATACATAATCACTTACGCTGTAAAATACCTACAGCAATAAAAGGTCCTTTATACCTCCTACCTCCGCTAAAAACTTATACATAGATAAAATATATTTAAAAAATGTACCTATTTAGTGTCAAAAACCACTTAAGATTATTGAAATATTGAAAAGATTTCTAAACCCATTAATAGTCCAATTTCAGTAGTAGTACTAGTAGTACTAGTAGTACTTAAAGACAAGCTTAAAAACACACCAATTACACCAGGTACCTTAAAATAAGTTTGATATGAATTTGTATATTATCATCCTTTTAAATATTACTCTGTGATCAGTCAAAACATCTCAATTAGTAAGTCCTGGTGCACACTTGACTTTTAAATGCGATTTTTATGGCTGCGTTCATGCTCCTTACTGCAATATGACGTAATTATTCCCTCTGTTTAGTGTACATTTTAAATATGAGATTAATATTCAAGAATGTTTATGTGCGTAGGTTTTATAAAAGCTCATTAAATGTTAATATTTTTTAATTTTATTGTCTCAGTTTAAGCGATGCCAATGAAAAAGAAATTGATTCTTTGCTTAAGGCGCATTTAAAGTTTACTTGTCTTAGCCTTATTGTGGTTAATGAAGTTTGTTTTTTTGCATTATTTGTTGTGGCTTGCGACTCGGCCGACAATATAATCGCAATGTCGTGGGAGTTGATTGGCTTTTTATTGCCTTTAAGGTACTTGAGACAACAACTCCAGTGTTTTAATTTAGTACTTTATGACTGCCATCTGTTAATATTGTTTGAGGAGCCGCTAAAAGAATAACTTAGGCGTGTCATTGATATTTGCAGGGAATTTTGTTTTTTTTTTCTTATTGCATTTTTATATGGCTTAAGTACCTACTTGTCTAGAATAAATAATACCGATTTAAGGGTTCCGTACCTCAAAAGGAAAAAACGGAACCCTTATAAGATCACTTGGTTGTCCGTCTATCTGTCTGTCAAGACTCATTATCTGGGGAACGCGTGGAGGTATCGAGTTGAAATTCAAACCATATACTCAAGTCTACAGTCCCTTGAAGCTGTGAAAAGATTTTCAAAACATCTTTTGATGCTGATACCAAAGCATTATTAAATAAAAAGCATTACGATGTTCTTAAAAAACGTATTTAATGTTTCAATATGCGCCGCAGTACATTTAATGGATTTTTTTCGTTCTCGGATTGTGTTAAATGAAAATTATTACTTCAAAACGAAGTCATCATAAAATTTGAGATGAAGAATAGAAACGTCTTTGATTATCTATTTGGATGAAAGTTTGTTAGGTATAAAAACCGGCGTAGTTCAAGTCGGAATTGCACACGAAGGGTTCCGTACCATAAGCTGAAAAAATAAATGTTCTTATATGGCCCCCTTTTATTTTTAATTTTATTTCATTTTTATTATTTGTTGTTATAGCGGCAACTGTCTACCTATAACTATACATGAGAAAGCCCGCCCGGTTAGTAATTAGGTTTCGTTGGTTACCCTTTGGGTACGGAACCCTAAAAAGGACGCAAGTGCCTTGTTTGAAACTGGTTCTTAAGTTTTGCTTTGAATTATTTTCTCTTTACATTGAGGTTTTTCAGTTTAAGATTCAATGATACGTCATCATTGTCATCTTTTTTTGGTCTATTCTTTTCCATAAGGAAAAAAAATGTTTTTGATCCAAATCCACGATATTGAAATAATTATTAGTTCCTTTGTCTGTAACTCAATAGGGTTTATATAAAATAATTGTTCGTTATAACAATTAGCCAGCCATTTTTTTAAATGCCTTATTATTTTGCCGTATCGATACCAGAAGTATAAATTAACGTAAGGGACATTTACCCAAAATGCCAAATTGCCCCTACGACAGTTAACGTAAGGTTCATTTACGCTAAATGCCAAAATGTCCCTTACGTTAATTGCTATTTCTGGTATCGGTATTATCTTTTTTTTTTCTTATTGATAAATTTGGTGAATTGGCCATTATTATAAATAAGGGATCAAATTAAAACAAAAGATAATCGTTCGTTATTTCAAAGCAACAAATTCAGTGTTTTCACTTTCAATGAAATGGTCGACTTGTATGGTAAAGAGTGACTAACCATGACAGTGTTTGGGGCACATTTAATAAAGCTAAACACTCGATTTAAACGTGTGAGGGGCGAGTCCGCAAGACATGATAATGATGACACACGAACGAGCCCGGGTGTGAGAAAAAGAAACTAAAAAAAAATAGTGTCGAAGTTACCTTTAAAGTCAAAGTAACCCCGTCTTATGGTACATTGAAATATCGTACAATCTTAGAAACAAGGAAGTACTTCCATCCACCCACACTCCTAGGTCAGTCAAGCTGCATTACACTGCAACTCAAAGGTATAATTACGATTTATAAAACTACGAGCAATATTCAACAAAATTTTCATGCATAGAAAATTCATAATCGCTTTTCCATATTAGTAGCATTACCCTAATGGTCCAGTCATGGCTTATGTTCAAGGATACGCCACCATTGCATCGTGGGTATTATAGACGGTGACTAAGAGTTTAAGTCAATAGTGTAAACACGCATGTAGATCTTTGGCAGTCGTTATGGATTGTCAGAAGCCAGTAAATCTGATTCCAGTCTTGCCAAGAACTACCGTGTTACCCCGTTAATGGGTTGTGTAGGTCTGGTAGGCAGCCGCTCCACTTAAAATACTAGTATTCAGCTGAATCCGGTTTGACTGGAAGCCGACCCCAATATAGTTAGGAAAAGGCTAGGCAAATGATGATTTTCAACTTTATCGCTAAAGCATTAGGTTTAATAATAATAATAATAGATCCTTTATACCGGGCAACTAAGGTTGGAAAAATTGTCAGTTTTGGGCTGGCGTCTGTAACTACGCAGTCACTTAAGCTTGTGTGATGGAAAAGGCTATCTGGGTTCGGATTGCATTCATCATTCAGAAACGCCATTTTGATAATTAATCATTTAGAGAATTGGCCATTCAGAGAATTTAGTAGGCTTTTATGGCTCTTCAGAGAATTAGGCTTTTAGAGAATTTGCCATTTTGAAAACTAGTCTTTTTGCGACTCTGTTGCCAGTTGCTGTTTTGAAAATTAGGCTGTCCGCGCCTAAACCACGCTAGAAGCCAGCTAAAGTTAAGGTAGTGGTACTTTCTGCCTGTAAATCTTGGATTTTTCGTAAATGATGTCTACATAAGACGTCCATGTTACACGTATAATATGATAAATTATACAATCCTTGTTATTTCACCGGCGTATGCGCCTTCGAAACCAGAAGAGAGAAATGCTGATTGTGCGCAGTAACAACAATTGCAGCAGTGAAATATACTACTCTATATAATATAACCCTGGTAATACCAGGGTTGCGGAAATTGTTCGAAAGAGTCACCGCGGCCCTGGAACGCAAAGGGCTTTAGAAGGAACTCGGATGGGTTTTAGTCAGTAAGAGTCTGACATGCCCTTCCGCTCCACCCACAGCGGAAGTAGTCATTTGATGATTTCCCAACCTTAAAAAAAGCAGTGATATTAACACTAACCAAGTTACTATTTTGTCCAGTCTATGTTTTCAGCGACTTCAATGGAGTTCTCAAATAAAAGTCTTTAGAACTGACGATACTTCAGTACATCCAGCGCACACTGGCGAATAACTGGTACACTATCAGCAATGAGAACTTGCAAAGCTTTTACAACAGCAGCTGTTCTCTTATAGATCGTACTATCATTTGAATAGCAATGTTAACAAACCGATATGATACGTATAATGAGATCTTAATAGTCCATTCAGAACATAGAGGCAAAACTTTCAAGTTACTGTGGAGATAACTTAGCAGTAATAGTTGAAACCACTTTGTAAGTTGTGAGTTTCATAAACTTTGGTACAAGTTGGGGTAATTTTGTAGACATTTATGATGTATGATGAATTATCTTAGGTGCTTGAATTATCTTAGAATGTGGAGTGATTGATATTGTTTAAGTAAGATTTTCGATGCTTTGAGTTTGATGTGTAAATTGCATTCTTGTGTTTTCGTGAATGTTTGAAGGTATTATGTGAAGAGCTTACATTCATTTTTGCTCTTAAAACGTTGATGGATTATGCAAAATTAAGTAGGTGCCTCTTTATGATGAGTACAAAAGCTAAGAGCAAGCTTAAGTGGAAAGCTCTTAGAAATACAGAAGATCTATAACGCCTTGAAAACAGAATGCCACTAAAGCTGTTCTAGACACTAATAAAAAAACCTGCGTGCTAATACACTCCGAAAACACATTACTCAATGACAATATCTTGTCAAATAACGTTGCTAATTGACTTGAGGTTTCATTTAATTGATTAGTTAAAGAGCGCACAAAAAATGGACGTGTGCCGTCAGTACCTACTACTATGAACTGAACTATGTTGTACAACATTCTAGTTACGAACATACGGATGTTTGATTTAAAGTCATGGACAGTCATGGTCAACGTACAGTGCGATGGACGTTTAATACTTTAAAAGTTTTTGCTGTAAGTTAGTGGCTTAGCGATTTTAGAATTAACAATTTCTTGTTTTCTTTTCCGCGTTTTTTTTACGTTTAGTGCTTTGAAAAGGACCTATCATTTGTATCAAGTGTACAAAGTGAATGTATAAGAGTAACAATGTTGTTCTATACATATAACACAATTTATATCAGACTCTAAGAAAGTGTACGTACTTGTGTAAAAGTGCAAATGGACACTATTCTTAGTTTTAACATAATCTATTACGTAACATATTAAGTTAGAGTTAAGTTGCTTATTAGTCTTTTAAAAATAAAAAAATATAATTTAATTATAATTTAAAGAAGAATGGAGGGGAGAATGCAAGAAGAAAACGTGTTAAACAGACTCCTAATACCATGGTATAATGGCAAAAAGTTGCTCAGTTAAGATATTACTAGACTCTCGTCCAGAAGTTGTATTCCATTGATAAAAAAACAATGGTGCTAAAACTTTAACTGCACACAATAATTGTAAATTTCGGTAGCACAGAATAAATTCACTACAAGATATAAACGTGAAACTGTAGGAATAGCTCGAAAAGTGTCCACCAACAGTTTCAAATACCCCAAATGAAAAGCTACGGCATTCGTAGCACTCACAAGAATCTATGTGTACGCTCATATTGTGTCCCACAAAAAAGAACCACAAAACGCTTTACCACCAGCTAGCCGTTTAAACCTCATGCCTCGAGTAAAAGAGAAGCAGTGATACGGCTCTCGCATCATCGCTCAATTACAAAAAGGTAATCCCGGGGAGGCACTTAATGAATCATTATGGCCAACGGCGCGTCGACCGATGTGATGCGTGCAGGATTTATAGTCGGGCCTTTAACTGTTCATATTTTATTTTTGCTGCGAAAAAGGTGGGGATGTGTGACGTTTTGTGATGTCTCTTGGGTGACGGGATGACGAAGGTTTTTAAGGGTGGATTTTTCGGACTAATTTTTTTTTTTGATTTTTTTTGTTTTTGTTTGAGGACAGGAAAACAATGACAAAATATCTTCCATAAGAATTGAAGTGCAAGTTCTCAAAGACGGGTATTAGTTTGTAAGGTAAAGCACAGTTTAGGTACTTTTGAAAATAAATACTGCAATTACGAGAGAGTAGGCAAACGCTTAACTTGAATAAAAAAGTGAGAGCTCCATGAAGTAAAAATTGCATTATTACATAATATGATAAATGAACGTCTCACATTATCAATAACAAGATGTGTACTGAAAATCAGTAAGCTCACTATAATTGTTCGTCAATAGTTAAAAATAAATAATAAATGGACACAAGACAGCCGCACTATAGATACGGGCATGCCTCGAGCTAGATCGACGTTTGAGCGACTCGGAGTCAAAGGCGGCTCGCGTCAACATCAGTCATAGAGACCCAATGTGACCTTGCCTTTATGCGTGAAGCGATGTAAGAGGGTCATAGTTCTACGTCCGTTACACAGCACGGTCAGTTAGACAATGTTCAAGCGATGGTGAAGCGGTGGCCGGACGGTGCTCATAACAAGAGGCAAGAGTATGTCACTGTACTGCGAGTGCAAGGGCGTGTTGGCAGAGAAGGCTTATTGAACTGCTGTTGCTCGTATAACCTGGACCTCTACCGTATAGTTTACCTCACTTGAGTAGTGAGTGGACTACTGGAAAGAAGGCGGAAATAGTGGGGTAATCTATCTCAATAAGCATTTCCACACAATAGGTATAACAGACAGTCCTCTGTGCAGAGCATGCATGGAGGAGGAGGAAACGGTGTCGTACGTGCTCCTTGAGTGCACAGTCGTCGCCGATATACGTAGACAAACAATAGGGACACCGAATTCACTCACAGACACCCTGAACTCTTTAGGAGGACTGATCTGCTTCTGGAGGGAGGTTGGAATGATGGCCGCCATGGCCCACGCACAATGGTCCAACACCAGGAATAAGTGCGGAAACCATACTCCAATAGATAGATAGATAGTTAGAATAGTCTATTATCGCATGCTCATAGAGAGATATCATTCCGTAGGTCCTGCGTCAGATCTCTGCTCAGCCGTATGGGATTGCCGTCCCATCTTGACCAAGTAAATGTAAGTTAATGATCAGAGAGTGTATCTGTGTTTGCGCACACATTCATTGTGCGTACGGCTAAGGAGTGGAATTCCCTGCCGGAGTCTGTGTTCCCTGATAGCTACAACCTGGGGGTCTTTAAGACAAGGGTGAATAGGTTACTTCTAGGCAAGCGTGCTTCATCTTCGACTACATCATCGCTTACCATCAGGTGTGATAGTGGGCAAACGCGTGCCTATCAATAGTAATATATATATATATATATATATATATATATAATATATATATATATTTATAATATCTCTTGCGTACTTACGGCTACTCTCCGTTGAGATAGGCCAAGAGCGGTTTAAAATTCAGAAGGGTATTTTTTTATTAAAGTATTAAAGGAGTCTTCTATAAACGGTTAAGAAGATAGTGAATAACTTATCGCATGTTTATAACAAGCTAAGTTTTTTTTGAGACTTTTAATGTGATTTTTTTGATAAGATCTTATTGCAGAAAATCAAGATTTACAACGAGTCAAGATCTTTTAAAATGCGTTCAACTAAACATGAATGAGAATCATTTCTGTATTGCAATTAAAACGGAAATTGTATTTAAATAATTCCCTCATAAAATATGCTATCTGAGGCACGAGTTTCAATGACGTAGAGGTTCATTAAACGCTTTAAACATCGGTACCAAATTACTTACAGTTTTACGATTGGGCACGCTCAATCTAGGCAAAATGTAGTATTTGATTTTTGTAATCTAAAAACATAAAGTAAATTAATTTGAAATTAAAATTGAGGATTCAATTGAATCAATGGTATGACTCATTTCAAAGGCTATCTTTGAAGAGTGTATTTTTTTTATGAATTAGGGACATAATTATTTAGTTTTCAATTGACATTAATCCATACTAATGTTATACTTTTATACTTATTGTAAATGCGAAAGTAAATCTCTCTGTCTGTCTGTTCCGTCTTCACGCCTAAACCGCTGAACCGATTTTGATGAAATTTGGTACAGAGACAGATTAGACCTTCGAAAAGGACCACGCTTTCAAGCTCTTTTCTCGCGACAAAAGAGCTTATTTATATTAAATGTATAAGAACTATTGTTAACGAATGCTTACAATTGAAATCGTACGAATTTCTGGTTCTATTATAAAATAATTCTGTACAAAGTTCTTACTAATGAAACCTTTATATATAAATAGTCAAACTGCACAGAGATCACATCATGTTAAAAATAATTGCGACAGCTATAGCGGTAATTTTAGAAAATATTCAGATATTAAACGAAAGCTTCCCGTCACGCAGGACTTAAAAGTCTTGTATTTTAAATCGAAACCTCTAGGCCTCTTATAAAATATTCAAACTAAATCAAAATAACATAATTCCTTCCATTTTGAATATAACTTCGAGAATTTATTTGTAAAACGGCATGGCAAATCACATTAATTCCATGCTTTAGCGTTTAAGAGCAAAAGAGTTGGAATCGTCATCAAATTAATAATTTATAAAGCTTTTAAAGAAACGCAGGACAGGGGAACGAGTCATTTTTTAAACAAATAAATTTGATTTTGTCGGGAACGGCGTGGGTTCTATAAATTAAGAAGAATGTAACAGAATTTTCTTTTAAATGAAGACATTAAGACTTGTGTGATTAAAGAATTTTTAGAGTGAAGTTAAGGCCTATTAGTTGAGCTTATTAATTTGAGTAGTGACCACTTTAGTTACGAAGAAAAACAAAAGACCGAAACAAAAAATCCAGAAGTAAATTTCAGATGAAGAGCACTGGGTATTGAGACAGAGGTATGGTTGGCGCTTGATAAATGTGCAATAAAGGATTTTTAATAATAATTTGTATGTAATTTTGTGTGTAAATTGTTGGTTTTCATTATTTATTTATTTTGTTTAATTTTATGTTTCTATTACAATGCCAATAAACACAATTTTCTTTCTTTCTTAATTATGAAATTATTTTTCGGATAGCTTTATGTCTTTTTTTTCCGATTTTCGGTCAATGGTCGCTATTGCAAGGTTATATGGTGCCAACCATAGTCAGCCGCCAGCTGCGAGATTCAGACGTAGGATATTATTCATCGTTTCAGCCGAAAGACTGCTGGACATAGGCCACGCCCAAGTGTTGTACATCTCGCATTGGTCTCTCCGGGTCATCGGTCCACCATGTTCGAGGCCACTCCAAAAGCTTCCATCGACCATCGGTGTGCATCTATTGTGGGGCATCTATATCCGTAATCTTGGTTCTCATGCGGTTTTCTTCACTTCAGATTCGATTACGCATGGAATCTCCGAGCGTAGACTTTTGATGAGGTCAATTGTAACCTAAGACAATGCAAAATTGCTGATCTTACGACCTACCAAACTATCAGGTATAGGGTAATATCTACTTAATCTTGGGTAGGCCTTTAGTGTGGGACGCTACTTGTGCCGACACTCTTGCGCCATCCCATCTTCCTGGCTCGTCGTGCTGTGCTGGTGCTGCCGCTGCGGCTGCGGAGAATCTCAAGCGGCGGAACCTAGTTGGCAGTTATATTTTCGAGCCGTTTGGGGTTGAAACTCTTGGACCGTGGTGTCCGAGTGCTCATGCGCTATATAAAGAACTTGCTAAACGCTTTGACACTTCGCGTGACCCAAGGGCCGCCAGTCTTTTAGGCTCACTTCCAGTCGATAGCGATGCGGACGAATTTTTTGACGCTATCTTAGTTTTTATTTCTGTGTTAAGTGCTTATAGTTAGATTAGTATTTAAAATATGAAATCCTCATTTGAATAAAAATATTTATGTTTAAAGTAAAATAAATTAAAACCAATAGTAATAAAAATTTATCTCGAGAACATTACACATTTAAAGTTTTTGAAACAATCATGCAAATAAAACGTCCTTACAGTTCATCATATTTCGCGAATACGGAACTCTAATAATATCAAGGCCTGGTTACCTTAACTACATATAAAAGTAGACTCTAGAGCTTCTGTAATTCAGTGTAATCGTTCTGAGAACGCCATTTTGTGAAAATATTTATAACACATACCATTGTTTATATACAGGAGATTAGAGATTTGTTACGGGAATCTCAACTTTATGACAACGTTTGAAGGTTTAAGGATCATTTTGTGGGCAGTAGATATTACTGTCATGTTCTGCCCGAGGGTATATGCAAGCATTACGACGTATGCGTAAAAGACGTTGTTATAAAACGATTAAAGGAAGCATCTCATATAATGTGAGTATATTCATAAAACATAATCATTATTAAAATTAGTTACACATAGCTTTTGTATTTCAGTTATGGTAAACGGCTCTTAAATAATATTTTGTGTTGAAAACTTTGCAAATCGCTGTGTGCTGCTGAAAAGGCAATTCGGTTCCTATTTTGAAGGATGTAAGGTTTAATTTCATTTGTTTTTTGAGTGGTGTATGCGTAAAATTTATTTATGGTGTCAATTTAAATTGCAAATGTGCCACTTGTTTACGTGAGTAAAGGTGTCGTCTTCAAGCATCGCCAATTGACGTTCATACTGTTAGTGCTTTCGCGAAGCCATTGACCAATTAGCATTTTATTACCAAATTATTATAGCATCAACGTGTCAAAGCAGACAAACGACGTACTTTAAAACCTTTTGAATATTCCAAGAAGTTGGCATACTTTGTATTGCAGAAAATTTCTAGCTATAAAAGAGCACTCCTGTGCTAAATGGAGATTCTTGCCTTTTACGAAAGATTGATTAACTTTATTTTATTTTTTTTAATTAAAAAAAAAAAAAAAATTAAAAAATAACTCCTAGGTTATTTATCGGATCACCTGCCTATCACATTAAATACATTATCTATCAAGAGAGCACCATAGGTGGGAGATCCCGGGCGGTGCCGATCTTCCTTCAGTAATTTGAGTGGCGTCTCTCTATGGCCCAACTTCTGCGCCGCATGTCCTTTTACCTATTCACGTAAACGGATAGCATTGCCGTTTCCGAATACTGGGCCAGGCAGGGGATTTAACTATAAAGAAACCATGTTTGTCATCAACAAAGTAGAAAAAACCTTCTTAGATGACGTTTCCGTATCAGCCCACAGTTTGATTTATGTCTAAGTACCTGGATGACCGAGCTTTGCTCGTTTTTATTTTTAGTAAACGTTTTCTAAAAATGATTTCTAGCTAGATCGATTTATCGCCCCCGAAAACCCCTGCATACTAAATTTTATGAAAATTGTTGGAGCCGTTTCCGAGATTCAGATTAGATATATACACATACACAAGAATTGCTCGTTTAAAGGTGTTAGATTAGATATAAATCAAAATGCGGGCTGAAAAAAAAAATCCTATCTCGTGCCAGCAAATGCTAGCATGAGTTAGGTTTTTTGATTTTGTGAGTGGCCTCTCGCAGTTCAACCTAGGAGGTTGTCAACTACTCAACCGGAGTTGCCTGTGGCGGCCTTAATATATATTAAAGCTTCCAGCCAGGGCTTATTAAAAACTTACAAACTAAGCGACTACAAGCTAAGTGTACCCCCTGTGGGGTACGGGCCTCGGCTTAAGGCGTCGCTGGCGGGAGGACAGCTAGGGACGGGTTGGATCGAGCTAGGATTATTATTTAGGGGCGAATTTAAGACTACAGACTCAGCGGCGCGGGCTGGCTCGAGCAAGGGTCGGGGCGGACATTGACGGAGACGTCGCGACGGGCCTCAGCGGCGAGGGCGGAAGGACGGCAGTCGCGGTTTGTGTAGTGTGCTGGTCTCTCTACGGCTCTCTTTTAGGATAGTGATGTGGAGGGTGAGCATGATACTAAATCATTACTTACAAAATTTAGGTAGTATATAATATAATAAGTAGGTACACTTCTGCCAAACCCTTCAGAAAATTTGGCTGTGATGTTATGATGATGTTATTTTTTTAAACTGCTTTATTACCGCATACGTAAAACATTTGATAGATAAAATTGAAGCTTAGAAAACTTATATAAATACTACTTCAAATACTAAATTTTGTATTCACATAAATACTGAACTTATATAAAAGTAATCTCCGTTTCCTGATGTTCCACAATCATGAGATATAGCCCCAAGCTACTAAATATACGCTACACATTATCCACTATATCCAGACACCTAATTTTCAAACGTTCATTAAAGATTTTATCAGCGCCAGAGATCTTAGTTTAATGGTCTTTCATTAGAGAACTCACAAAAAATGTAATCTTCTTTAACTAAAATTATGTCTTTATTAGACCTATTACATACTATTATTATACGCTTACTTTAGAAGCAAATAATGCCGAATATGATTATTATTATATTTGAATTACGTAATTCTTCATATTTAACTTCTATTTTATAAATAATAGCGATTCATGGGCAAAAAAAGGTTTATTTGAAAGTGTCATTGAAACTAGATAGATGCGTGGGCATGAGACGGGACTAAACCTAGACTCAATACATATTACTACTAATCTCTGGCGATCCAGCAAATTCTTTTCATTTTACACCACAAATATTTTAAAATGTATACACATCTGATAACTAAGAAAATTGATATAATAATTAGAAGAAAGTAGTGATGTCATTATAACTCATTTGTGTACAGTCGAGAGCAAAAGTTTCGGTAAAAAACAAAAGAGTAAACGTAGTTCTTTAATCGAATTCAAAAATTCATTCGGCCTCTTAGATAAGGAGTCCGTTTGTTCGAGTCCTCATGCGGTTTCTGATTACGGCCCTGTGTGGGACTTCCAAAAATAAAACGTTGGGACCAAACACATGTCATTTGTCAGCATTTCGCTCACATGACGTGAAGTAATTTACGATATCCTTCGATGTTGCTCTTTAGTGGCAAATGCAGTTGAAAAGTATTAACGTACTTAAGTAATAACTCTAAGTTTATTATAAAAGAGTTGCTAAATGTATGTGCCAGTAGATATAGAGAATAAAATTAAATTAAATTGCCTACGTATTCTGATAATTCGAAGATTCTGTAGAATAAAGCTGATTTATTTTTTCATCACATAGTATTAAGGTAATTATTGTTACTAAATAAATTGCACATTGCTCATTAAATATTTATTAAAAAGTACTTTTTAAAAAGAGTATAAGTAAAATAATCTTAGATTATTAAAATAAATTTTAAAGCAGGTAAATCATCGGAAAGAATAATTGGCGTAAAATTAATTCTATGAGTTGCATATTATGTACTATTATATAATAATAAAGTTTATTCTATCTACAGCTGAACTAAAATTATTTTTACTAAAAGTGGCGACGGTTGTCAGAATTAAATGCTTAAGCAGGAGCTTTGAATGATTCGAATTAAGATTCCAAGTTAACGCTCTGCAGTCGTTATTCATATGACGTATAGCGTTCAAAATTAGCTCGGATTAGTGATTTCATGGTTTTTGTCGTATTTGTTCGCTTACTGACGCGTATTTGGTTACGTGCCTCCACATCGTTGCCGGAACTCAAAAAAATGAACAAAGAAAGCATAAAATGCATTTTGAAAATCGATTTTATGATTTCACGACTTTTGCTGGTGAACATACTTTTTGTGTTGCCAATTAAAAAGTTTATTGCCATGTTCGTGGGTTACTTGATTCAGTCGTAACGTTTAAAAGGATAAGCCGCTAAGGGTGAATGATCTATTGTGCTAACAGCTCCTTAAAACGAGGCGAAAATAACACCAATCATCTTTGTTTTCGAACAGTTTTTTGTAAACTTTTTTAAGAACAGAATTCGATTCGAATAACTTTTGATTGGACCAAAATCAACTGTTATTTATTACAGACGATAATTCCCAGTAAGTGTAAACGGGTTACGTAATAATAAGTCGTAAAAATACTGAGACAGACCACAGCCTGGCATTGGAGTATCGTGCTCTTGGTAGATAACTTGTAATCTTTGTACCATAGTTAACAATCACATGGGTCGGCCGGCCCGCGTAAATTGTCCCCGCGAGGTAGAGCCAAGCACGCATTTAGAAAAATCTGTTTTGCCCTTGCGGCTCTGTACGCGGTTGTACCGACCCAGATACTCCGCGTAAATGATATTTAATAATTCCAGTTGAGTGTCCAAATTGTATGTGAGATGTCGTTTATTAAAAGTTTGTATGGAACTCGATATAGGCGAGTATGTATCATTCTGTTACATAAAGTTGCTGGTGGTATCGTTTTCTTGCTGAGTATCGTTCGCTGGTCCTTGAATTTGTCCTGACAGGCTTTATTTACTTTAATTAAAATGTATTTACAGGTAGGTTTACTCATATTTTTTTAAATATTTTGGGTAGGTACCCAGTCAGATAATGAGGTACCTTAGCATTATTATAGAACAGTCAGCGCGGTAGTTCACTTGAGGAAAATTTGATTGCTGCCTCAACTTGTGACATATGTATGCCACCTAAGGAAATCAAAATCGGATAGCCTTGCCAAAAAGAATTGTCAATGAATTTATCTCCTTCAGAACCGTAACGTAATGATATAATTAAAAATTGAATGGAAAAACAAATTAAACAAGTTCGAAGCTACCATCAAATTCAATGAGTAATAATTGCAATCCAGACCAGTTTTCAAATTGGAACACGCCAAATTATGCAGTTATGCACATCGTGACAGCCACTTGCATGAATACATTATCATTGCCACCATATTGCCATTGCCACATTTGCCACGATCCACCGGAACACGACAGGTGTGCTCAGAACTTATGAATTTTTATACGACATTAAATTCACTGGATAATAACACATCTGGAAATGACCGGTCATTTCTGGAAGCAAGCGTTTGTGCAATGAATAGTAATATACAAAATATAGAAGTGGAGACAGTGTATAAAGTATTTTATTTATGGCTGCACTTTAAAAGATATCACTTCGGTATCGAAACCCAATACGGTATCTGTGGCAGTGTACGTATTTTTTTTTTATCTTAGCATCGTTTGTTTTGTAGACATTGTTGTAACTTTGAATCGTAAGGCCAAACTGTGGCGGAAGAGCCCGCTGACGTGTGGGGGAGATGTGGGGTCAGACTCTGACTCCGCATCTGGCGTCAGCGTCGACTCACCGAGCTCGGATCAAGAGGGAGTCGAGGCTGCTGCGGAGAGCATTAAGCTCTTCCGCAAGCGCCCTAGACCGGAGGACGACCGAGGATCGACCTCCAATAGTGAGATGGCCTCGGCCCGGAAAATCCCCACCAGCAGGCGGGGTAAGGGCCGAGAAGGAGGCAGGGGGAGGGGGCTCGCCTCCCAGGAGGCTGCCCAGCGAGCCGCGAAGCTCGTCGAGGAGGAAAGCCACCCTGGAGTGACTGGTCGGAACGTCCTCCCCTCAGCATCTTCCGGCGGTGAGCTGGACACCGTTGGCGGCTCTGATAAGGAGCGCCAGGCGAGGTTTGTGCAGGCCGTTGAGGCCGCGGTCCGCGATGTGGCCTTGAAGAGGACTCAGGCCTCAAAAAACAAGGCCATACGAGCGGCTTCGGCCTCTNGAGGCTTGGGAAGCGGTCACCTCCTTCTGCGAAGCAGTAATGCTAGCGAAGGAGGAGGCGGGCCGCGCGAGGGAAAGGCAAGGCCTTCGCCCCAACCGCCGCAACAGGAGAAGACGCCCCGGGCGTCGGGAGTCGCAGGGCGATCCCCGGCCACCGTAGGCGCGGGCCTGCGGACGGCGAGCATTGGGTGGCTCGCTGTCCGATCACCACCAGGCCCGGGTCGATGGCGCGTTGTGTTTCACGCGCGCCTCAAAGAGATGTCAGCATAGAAGACGAGGCCCGCTAGGGCCTGAGCCTGCCAGGGTTGCGGAATTTGTTCGAAAGAGTCACCGCGGCCCTGGAACGCAAAGGGCTTTGGAAGGAACACGGATGGGTTTTAGTCAGTAAAAGTCTGACACGCCCTTCCGCTCAACCCAGAGCGGAAGAAGTCATTTGATGATTTCCCATCCTTAAAAAAAAAAAAAAAAAAAAAAGGCAATGTTTAAGTTGTTTTTAGGGTTCCAAACATCCGTGAAAAACGGAACCCTTATAGGATCACTCGGGTGTCTGTCTGTCCGTCTGTCACAGTCAATTTTCTCCGAATCTACTTATTTTTTTTATTTTAGATGGGTTTGCTCTAGGTCAGAGATGACAGAGACAAAGTCGACGATGGAGCGAGTTTACCCAGAAGAAGCCTGGTCACTCTTACTTTGAAGCGATTAGGGTTGTATAGATCTACCAAACTCGTAGAAATTTAGGTTCCGAAAAACTCTTTCAACAAGCAAGTTTTATTCGACTGCTCTTATAACGGGTCTCTTCCAAAAATCAGGATCGAAACCATAGTCCTTACTGAGAACAGTAGTTACATTAGAGTCGGCCTTATCGTAGTTTCAGTTACTTGAACTATCAAAGTTAGTAGGTTATCTTACAGTCTCCAGATCTTGAAATAAGAAAAGTCGTCGGCGTCATCGAAATCAAAGCGATCATCGCGTTGTATTAGGTCTTACACAGTATTCATGTAAATCCCGAACTTAAAACAGATCTAACGTATTATTTACTTCCAAGAAGGAACTTGCTACTCACTCAATTATTTCCAAGATATACTTGTGTTTTGTTTTAGTTCTAGTTAGAAACGTAATATCTCTACCGCTGCTCATTTTCCATGCTCCTAGTTAACTACTTTATCTCAGAGCCTAGGCTAGTTACATCATTGGGCACGCCACAATTGCGGCGGTAAGACCCCTCTTTGAGGAGTGGCTGGAGAGGCGCCACGGCGTCCTCACCTTCCGCCTGTCGCAGGTACTCACCGGACATGGCTGTTTCGGGAGGTACCTGTTTCGGATTAAGCGGGAGGACACGCCCGGGTGTCAGCACTGTGATGATTGCCTGGAGGACACGGTGGAGCATACGGTGGAAGTCTGCCCTGCTTGGGCTGAGCACCGCCGTGTCCTTGTCGAGGCGATCAGTGGCGGCGACCTCTCGCGACCGGCCCTGGTTGAATCCATGGTCCGGAGCGATGAGGCTTGGGTCAAAGTCAAAGTCAAGCCAGAGCCTGCCAGGGTTGCCGAATTTATTTGAAAGAGTCACCGCGGCCCTGGAACTGGAACGCAAAGGGCTTTAGAAGGAACACGGATGGGTTTTAGTCAGTAAGAGTCTGACACGCCCTTCCGCTCCACCCAGAGCGGAAGAAGTCATTTGATGATTTCCCATCCTTAAAAAAAAAAGGCGAGTTACATCATAAAACAAAAGACTATTGGTAACAAAAAGCTCGGGTTTTAATGAGTAATAACTTGTGAGCTACAGACTAAAAATACTGTAAGGTATAAAAAAGTGTGTTGTAAAGACATAATTGGCCGTTCTCATAAACAATGGTTCGGGTGTTGTGCCTGAAGCAAGGAACAAATGAAGCATGCTCTCACGTATAAAGCAACCAATTTTCCTTGAACCTTACGGCCTGTTGAAGTACCACTTTGCTTCTGCATTTTGGATACCCGCAGGAGACGAGGGAGGTCTGGACATTTTGGTGGCACGGGTCCTAGAACAACAAAATGCCATGTATGAAACAAACACGTTGGAAATTCTGTTCCGCATTAAAAGTATGTCCATGGAAGGAAAACGTGGATAATGGTAAAGGCTTCATTTGGTAAGGTGAATAACGCTTAAGGTACGGAATTTATTTTATATATACTTATAAGTACGCATAAGTCTTGAATATAAGAACAAATATCACAGAGATATAATGCAGAAACGGAAAGAGGTATCACTTTTTTGTCGCACTGACGCTTCGCGCCTGTCGAAAGACTGCATTTCTTCCCTCCATTGGGCTGTTGTGCTTATTTCTTAATTACCGAAACACACAACAATATTTAAACAATACATATTATGACAAGACACATATATAACTCAAGTGGCAATAAAAGCCCATAAAAATAAAATGGAGACGTAAAATTCTTAGAGACAACGTGTACTAACTTCAACTTCCTTTGCTCCTCAAAGCAATGTAAATAATGCTCCCAGCTAAATAAAAAGAATATTAAATTAAACATAATATTCTGCAACTAATCTGCATCCTTTCTTACATAAATTTTCATAAATACGACTAAAGTTTTTCGAACGACCCACAGGGGGATGCATAATTTACAAGTCGCTAACAGTACGTTACATATTGTCCTCGTTACAGACAATACACTTCTTTTTTTAGACATTTTATGTCCTTTTCACGCTTTATAACGGGATGCTGCAATGGGGCACAGATTAAGATCTAGGTAGTGCAGTTTTTTGGTGTGAAACTTGTGACATTTAAGGTGGGAAAAGATTCATTTTCGATGATAGCACAGATCCTTTACTCAAAATATTAAGTGTTTAAGACATTTTTGGTTCGCCTAATATTTTTTTATTAATAGTCAAACCATTTTAACATTTATTAAAAAACATTTACATTTTTATTTTTATACATTAATTTTCATTGATATTTCAAATTTATACGTCGTGGTTTTATTAAATTATATAATAATAAGAGTTTTTTATTTTTCACTTTTTAGTGGCACCCCACA
>NDFZ01005428.1:393639-414777 GCA_002192655.3 Mamestra configurata
GGGAAGTCATAAAAAAGCAAAATTTCGTTCACTTGGATGATTTATTTTCTATTTTCTCCAGTTATGTTGATTTAAAAACCAAACTACAGAACCAATTTTGATGAAATTTCTACTAAGTACCTATTGGAAAGTATATCCTTTCACATGAAAAAATCATTTTTCAAATCGTTTATGAGGTAACAAACAAAAAATACAACTGAACTGAGAACCTCCTCCCTTTAAGTCGGTCATAATGTATTGACTCATGAAAACAATATTTTCCATAAAACTAACTATTTTTAACATAACTGAAGCGACCTATCTTCCACACTCCTCCCTACTCTATGTCCTCACTAAGTTAGTTAAACGCCTCCCTAAGGTCTCATACACAACATCAGTTTAATCTACCAACGTAAAATATCGCACATCATGTATATTAATGTTTGGTATTTATTGCAAGCGTTGTACTAAATTTATTCATTGCCTCGACGCGTTGAGGGGTTTATAACAACTTTATATAAGTGGGAATAAGAGGGATTTTCGCGGGATTAGCACGTGGAATCGGCTGTGGTCGGCCATTTGTTTTTTGAAACAATTAATTTGTTTTGGTTGGTGTGGCTAGCCTCTTTTGGTCAAAACGTTTCTATTTTTTCTGGCTATTATAGCCAGAAAAAATAGAAACGTTGAGAATGACTAAAAATACACAAAGATCGGATGCATGAATGCCTAATGACTGCCTAATCGCTGTTTAACAATGCAATTCCGAACCACCGTAAATTGCATGTTTAATAAAAATATCTTAGTTTAGTTTATTTTTAGGCACTATTATTGTAAGGAAAATATTATTACTGCTGACTAAATGTACATTTTTGTAGACGTTTTTATTTTGAATAAATTATTTTTATTATTATTATTATTATTAATGCAAGACGATGCACAGCACTTTTTGATAGAAATAATCCGCAATTCCGGGGTCAACAAATTTAAGTGTGTATTTCGTGAGATGTTATAAACCCGATTTGATACAAATGACCGTTGGCGTGTTATAAGTTATCATAGATCGATAAATTTGAAGTGACACCCCTATGACATAATATTTTGATGTTTAAGTCTTTGCCCTTTTGACTTCGCATTACCCTCAATTATTGACGCTTATTTTACGACCGAGCATGTCAAGCAGCTTTTTATTCATCGCACCATCTTTCTTTTACTTTCTCACATAAAACTTTTCATATTAAAGAAAATAATAAAAATACCACTGAACTAATCAAAACCTTTTTATTTCACTAATTTAATTTACACAACAAATATTTTATAGTTCACTAACACTTAAATATTTAAAATATCCGAAACTTTCTAAATTGGCCGCAGTAAATTGAATATAAACAGCATAAAAAATGGTATTTTGAAAGGGGTTACGCACAATATTATTTATTCAACACTAAACCATTATTTCGTTGTAAAGCGTAGTTAGAAGGTTATAAAACTTAACAACACCACAATGCTTAATTAAAAAGTATAAAGTCGAATGTTCTAATTAAAAATTAATGAAACGCACTTTAATATGACGTGGCCATAAAGTTAGATTTTATTGCGTCATATGATATTTGACAGCTGTGCGTCTTTGACAGACCTTTATGGGCTTGGAAAGCTTTGAAAGTTTAAAACAATGAATGAAACTTGTCTATTGTCGATCGTTCCGATGATATTGTGGCTTAGAGGATGTTCAATGCCGATGTATTGCCGTGAAAAATAGTCTCCGTCGAACTTTAATTCCTGAAAATGTTGAAAAGAGCACTAAACATATCAAATACTTAGACGGAAAACAATAGCTTAGGTAATCTTTCAACGCTATATTGGATTCCATTTGGAACTATCAAATTCATGATTGTATTTTGTTCAAGCATGATCAATAAAATAAAATCATTGTTGTTTTCGAAATGAATATGGTTTATCTGTATAGTCTGGATTATAAATAATCCTTACCTAACAGAAACTACATTTCTTAAAACCAAGAGAAAAGTGTAGACGCAGTAAAAAAGTTATTTTAATATTTCGGAGTTTACTTATGTTACAGAGGCCACATTTGTTGCGTGTGTAATAGTGATTTTGCGCCATCCTATGCAGATGACGTTTTACGAGACAAGGATAGACGAATATGTTCAGAAGTTTGTTACTTTTTATTTTTTCATAACGCGTACTATTTTATTCAGTACTTGTCTAAAATCTTTCAAATATACAATTGAATGCATGTAGCTTTTTGAAAGTCGTAAAATACCTTACTATCTAGTTATTCATTAGTAATTGCGAAAAGACGACAAAGATGCAACAGCGCATTTTTATAGACATTATTTTACAAAAACGTTCATTTGCAGTCGCACTACGCTTGTCTGTGGAGGCCTTACAGTAGGTGACAGGTTAAGGTTACGTTTGTATTATAATACAAAGTCTTTAATTGGCAGCGATGCGTTTCAATGTTACATGTTATCAAACACATTGTCACAGAAATAATTACTGTCACTATAATTACATGATATTATACAGTTTAAGTGAACCATAGTAAGTGAAAACAAAGCCGCAGGAATGTAGCCTTTTATAATGAAGGGGTATGCCACAGCTGCTTCATAGCATTATGATACGCAAAAGATAATGCGATGCAAATAAGCAGATCAATTATTTGCTTGTTTATTGCACCATGCACCGTTTTGTTTGCCTTCAAGGGGCCAATTTTATCACGCCTTTATGCCCTAACGATAAGCTGCATAAATGTTTAAGTATTTGCAATAATAACAAACATTTTGCAGCACTAAAATACCACCTTTAAAATATCAGCAAAACCATCCTTAACCATTCAACATATGAAACCTGCAATACGCAAATGATCTATCTTAATAATAATATTGTAGCGGCATCAATGAAAAACGAAAAAGCGAAATTTGTACGGAAACAAAACGAACCACAACGCCATCTATCCTGTCAGCGACGAACTACCAACGAAATCCTGCATCGCGCAAGCAAAGTTCTATGGCGATTTGAATATATACAACAGTTCGAATATCAACTATCAGGCAGTTGCCCACTAGACACAACAACCGTCTGGTCGTAGGATCCTCCCTTTTCAATGGAGGTGTGCGGGACTTTACTCTGTGTTCCGCATACCTCTATAATATTTCTCAAACTATTCTACAATAATTTAGAAACAGAAATAAATAAATTAAATTAATTACGCTTCCTAATCAAACGTTCACATCAATAGTCCAAGGCTAGACGTTTGTCAAACGAGCTGACCGTTACACATCCTTGACATAATTATCTTTTCTACACCAGACAGTATTATAGCCCGTATTACAAGTGAATAAGGGTGATGTGAATACATGAGGTTTTTCCGACTAACGACGCCACTTCATCTCTTCGCTTTCGAGCCTTTGTTCACCTGACAAGGTTCGCGATAATATTGAAATGCCGTACGTGAATAGAACGTCCATTCATCTATCGTTCTATCGCCATAGCGTGTTACATGGGCAGATTGTATCAACAACCAAGTCAATTAATTCATTGTCCCGAAAATGCACGATTCTCGAAATTATTGAATTATTCAAGAAAACGCATTCCATTAATCAAACTATAAAGGAGCATCAAAGTATTCAGTACCTAACGTCTCCTTAACATCCACACCTTGACTAACAAAATAATGTAGGTACTTTTAATACAGAATTTCAATTACCGTACGTTAAAAAAATCAAGCCGTTCAAAACTTGCCAAAATGTAGGGAAATAATTAATAGACATTTTTCATAAATTGCGATTACTATGCGAATCCTTTGAAATTTGGGAATTGTATCTCTGTTATCCAAATTAATATAACACACAATTAACATAAACAAATTTTATTTTATGTTCACATAGAAAACAGTAATGATCATTAGTATTAGTACAAAAGTAGTGCTTATTTCTTATGAAATTTCTTCAGAAATGAACAAGAAATGCAGAAAATAGTGTCTACAAATAAGTAGGTAAAGGAAAAGAAATATGTTGTAAAACAAAATATATGAATCACTTGTGGCGAAAAGTGTTTGCCAAACTGAAAACCAGTGTGTCTCAAACTATTTACAAGAATTTCTTGCAAGCGTATGATTAGCTTATTGTGTTCGAGCTACCGTTTCATACTTTGACAAGGCCGATGTAATAAATACTATAGAGATATAATTACACCGAGTTTCAATGTCCGTCAGTGTTGTAATATTTAATCGAATAGATATACATAATGTAAGCGATTGGCATTTTCATTGTTATTGAAGTAAAATATTCAATATTTGAACTGATTCATAATGGATTTTAATTATGTATTGTGATTTGATTGAAATCAAATAGAATTGAATTATTTATGCAAAGTGATTACGCATCACGAGTTAGGGCTTTTGAAATTATATCAATTGTTGAAGTCAATTGTTTGGTTTCGAAGTTTTCATGGAATATGGTTTAGAGGTTAAAAATAGAGCTCCAATACACCCAAATATGCTGTTTCTAAACTAGGCAGTAGAGAACAGTATGCCTGATACAAACGTTAATTTTATTATACTCAATTGAAGTAGGCAGTACTTTTGAGTGGGATTTTGTCAAGTAGAAGTCAGACCAACACAAAGTTCGGCGCCTTAAAATTACGAGACGGGGCCGCGGCAGGTCACGAAGGAGATGGCGGGACGAATTGGATGTCATCCTTAAGAGTTGGCAAGAAGAGGCATAGAACCGGGAACAATGGAAGGAGTGGAAGCAGGATTTTATCCAACATTGGGATATTTCAGGCTAAGCATAATAATAATAATAGAGACAGGAAAGAATGTTTACGAAAATAGATTACAAATATGTTTCCTTATAGCCTAAGATCCGACTGCTGCTGATTTCTACGTTCATAGAGTATTTGATCAAAATTATCGAAAAAAAAAACCGTAGTTTATCATGTAAAGAAGAAAAATAGATGCAATTTTATATGTAAATGATGATCATACGTCATGAACGTATGAATATAACAAAATATTACCTGCTTACACCTGTCCGTGAAGAGGTTGCGGCCAAAATACTAGCGGATACATTTTGATAGGTAACCCTTCCAAAACATATTGCCCCTTTTATAATTATATAAAAAAATTGTTTTGGTCAAATACTCTATGGTCTTTGCTCTGCCTGACGCATTTTCTAATGGGAAACCCGCTGTCACCTAAGATATTTTCGTCTGTTCTGGAGACAATATTTTGAAACCTTGATTGGGAATGCAAAGGCGTGAAAATCGACGGTGAACATCTAAGCCATTTACGTTTTGCAGACGATATCGTTGTATTTACAGAAGAGGCCGCACATTTAGAGACCATGTTGCATGGATTGGTGGAGGAAACCAGGAGGGTGGGATTGACTATGAATGCTGCGAAAACTAAAATTGTAACAAACGGATCGGAAGAAACAATAATTATAGATGGACAGGAAATAGAATATGTAAAAGAATACGTCTATTTGGGGCAATCTATTTCATTTGAAGACCAAACGGAAAAGGAAATAAACAGGAGAATAGCAATTGAAATTTGAAAGAAATCATGAAGAACAGCCAGAAAAAGATGAATTTGAAAAGAAAGTTGTATGAGATAGCAATCCTTCCATGCCTTACTTATAGATGCCAAACATGGTCTCTACGTGTAAAAGAAGAACATAAACTCGGAGTTATGCAAAGGAAAATGGAGAGAAGCATGTTAGATATTAAATTGTCTGACAGAATTACTAATGAGGAAATTAGCAGGAAAGAGAATAAGAAGTCTGAAATGGAAATGGGCAGGGCACATCTGCGGAATGGAAAACGAAAGGTGGACAAAGAAAATCATAGAGTGGGTACCTAGAGTTGGAAAAAGAAAACGAAGAAGGCCGCAGAAGCGCTGGTAAGATATATAGAAAGATGTGGACCAGACTGGAGGAGACAAGCTAGAGATAGGGAAAAATGGAGAAAGTTTGGGGAGGCCCACGCCGAATAGGCGACTTCCATAAATAAAATTAATTTCATGTGCATGCCAAACATTAATAATAATAATTTAACACTTACATATATAAACATTTTAAACAATATTTGCATGCAGATACATTGCAACGATACAATTACAAATTTTTGAGGGTAATTAAAATTAATAAACAATAATAATAATGAAAATAAAATCATATAATAAGCCAATAATGTGAATAATATGTTCAAATTGTTGTACGTATTTTATGGTAGAATAAAGGTTTTTTTTATTTTATTTTATTACTCTATGAACATAGCAAACTTACACTCGGATCTCATGCTATTACATAAGTGATATTTATTCATCCCGTTAAAAATCTACCTTATGATTTGACTCGCGCTCTAATAACTTCACAAGAAACCTTTAAAGCAGATGCAACAAAACCTAAATGCACCATCTGCCAAAAAGAACCGCAGTAATTGTTCCAGGTCCATATTTACCGAGACATTGTCCGGCAAATACCCAGATTTTATAACAATTACTGGGACGACGTACGTAATACGTCCGAGGGACGTAATGGCTGTTATTGCACAGATGTCGAACAGAACCGGAATAAGCAAATTACCTTTTATAATGGTAGCTAGGCTGTAATTAGCCGGACATTTTCTTGAATCACCCAACTGTGCGCAAGTACAGGTGATGCCAAAAATGTTTGTTGGAAATCTATTGTTGGTCCTTCTCGTGTAGCTCTTATATAGAGGAGGCTAATAAAAGATGTCGCAGCAGTGGGAACGGGGTAGGCTGATCATGTTCGCATCTTAGGTATATTGAATGAAATCTATTGCCATACTGATTGTAAAATATTAATTTATTAGGGTTTCGTACCCAAAGGGTAAAACGGGCCCTTATTACTAAGACTCCGCTGTCCGTCCGTTTGTCTGTCCGTCTGTCACCAGGCTGTATCTCATGAACCGTGATAGTTAGACAGTTGAAATTTTCAAAGATGATGTATTTATGTTGCTGCTATAACAACAAATACTAAAAAACAGAATAGAATAAATATTTAAGGGGGCTCACATACAACAGACATGATTATTTTGCCATTTTTCACGGAATCCTTTGTGCGCGGAGTTCGACTCGCACTAGGCCGGTTTTTAAACAAATCACCAGATAGTTTTGCGGTGGCCACTTGCTAGTTTATAATTATTTTATTCTCCAAATGTATAAACACAAAGGAATAATCTTGTTTTACAGTAAAGTGTCAATTCGAAAAGCACAATTCGTTTGTTGATTATGTGGCTGTCTTCATTAAAATGTTTTCTTTGTGACATATTACATTTAGTAACGTGGTTATACCGATAAGTTGATGTAAAATGTTTTTAGTTTGAATGTCTACTTGTCCGAAACAATCTTTCATAATGTTATTCGCTAGATTTCCTTGCGACTTATCATATCATAGGAACTTATAACTAGTTAAACCGCATGCGATGTCTTGACATCAATTTATCTATAAGCTTATCTTCATCTTAAGTGAGATGTAGATCCATGGACTAGATGTTAGATAACCAGTAGAAATTAATTTAACTACTGATAAATTGTGATTCATTAGGTGTGACGCTATCTTTGCAATATAACAAGTTTAGTATGTCTTCATTTTATTTGCACTAATTGCCACATAGAGAAAATGGAGAAGATTTATTATCTAGGTGATTATAATCCTTTTTAACACTCATTTCTAAGTGTTTCAGCGGCTCCTATTTTCTTTATTTTATTCCATAAATATTTTTAAAATACCTCTTTTGTTTTCTAAACACTGTTTTTAAACAGTCGGAATAGAACATGAGTGAACAAACAAATGCCAAACGTTTGCTCACCGACTGTACTTGCCATATCAGTGCTACGAATTTGTGCATAAATACAAAACTATGCAATTAAAACTTCCTGTAGTACTAAAAGGGTTGAGCAAATTAGGCATTGGAAAAAATAACCGCGTGCAAATGATTTGTAGGGTGAAAAGCAATTATATTTCGAAATAGAAACGACTTACGTAAGGGAACGTGTTATTCCGAGCTCGATTATCACAGGTGTTTATTCTAGGTCCAATGACAATAAGTACATGATTATAGTGGGGGGCAATGTGGTGATTTTGTAAATGACATATTAATAGTCTTGAGAACGGAAATTTAAACGTATTCGCGATTTTATGTGTGTGATTAAGGGGTGGGACGAACCTACGCAGGCTACATGACATACGATGACAAAAAATAGAAGATTGTTACGCTTTGATCGAAGTGCAATTTCGAGTCTTTGAGAGGCGGTTTGCGGAACGACTAGACTGTGTTTATTTTTGTCTCACTTTATTGACGGGTAGTACTTCGGGATAAAAGTGGAAGGTGCCGATTTTAAGCCGCTTTCATTTTAGAGACTTCTAGGAATTGACTATCAGTCGAACCGAGACAGAACAATAATGAAAAGTTTAAGGTTTTTAGAATGGGGTTGCTGAAACTTTATTGAAGACAGTACTACTAACTAAAAAAGTGTTCTTTTAAGGACGAAAAATTTAAATAGATAGATTTTAAAATTTTATGTTTACTTATTGAAAAAATTTTTTTTTACTGTTGCAACTGTAGTATCCAAATTATTTTGTCGCGTTTCATAGTAGGTGCGTCAGCCCCATTTTAGGGTATTTGAAAATGGAGAATCTAGACAAAAAGTATCCAAAAATTTTATAACTGCAGAACCATAATAGAAGCTTCTCAACTTTCTTCAAGAGAGAAAGTCTCCATATTATGATGTAGCAAGTCCAGCTGTCAACTCGTCAAAACTTGGCATGACTTGGACGCAGCGATGGCGGAATTACATTATTGTTGAAAAATCAAGCATGCATTGAGGGGCCGTGGTCTGTCGGTTTGTTTGGAGACCACAATGCCCCACGCTAACGAGTCGCGCGTCTGAATAAAACATTCCTTTGAGGTTTGAGGGATGAGATGAAGAGGATTGTGCGTGTGGGAATGGAAGGTCAGTAACGGAATATTGCAACTAGTTGGTGAAACTTCACCAAATAATATTGATGCCTACTACGTCATTATGTCTGTGATGTTTTGTTTGAAGTATATCTAATACTATATCTAACAGCTTGTACGTTTATGAAATTTAATATCAATTATATTATGTTTATTTTTTAGTGTACAGAAGTAACGGTTATAAACAGCGTGGAAAAATAATAATTGCGAGAGAGGTAGAAGGTATTTTAGGTCTATTATTTCTTCCATTTATTAATGTTTACCTTTACCCATTTATTTATAATACACATGTACATTTTGTATTGCAATACAAATTAGAGATGTCATTTGATTTCATTTAAAGTTCTTATTATTATTCTTTAAACTTATAATTAACTTGGAATAACTTTAGTACAAACTGAAATCGTCAAGAAGTTAGATACGACAAAAAGTAAGGTTTATAAAATTACAAGTAGAAGTTAACAACTAAAGTTGCATTCATAACTGAAATTCAAATCATTTTTTTTTCAAAATCTAAAGACTGCTTCCATTAGCCACTTTCGCAAGTCCCTTATCCTTTGCTCCACACATTAAACGGCAACGTTTCACTTTGCACAATAGACTCGGTTTGGCTGTAACCTAAATATCGGATTGTGGCGCAGGCACTACGGAAATGTCGCTGTTTATTCTATTGAATAAAATATCTTTAACCTGTGAACACCTAATAATGTGTCGGAGTACTTATTCCGTTGCGTTGATGGTTTGAACTGTATAGTGTCGGAGTACTATATCGCCTCTTTTTTTCAATAACGTGACAAGTCCGACGGTTATTTTTTTAAATTTGATAACTGAAACCGCCGAGACCGATTTAACTTATCCAAAAAGGGTCAAAAATATATTAATATATTAATTGTCGGACTAATCACGTTATTGAAGCAATACCACCGTGACCGATTTTATTTTTTCAAAAAACGTCCAATAAGTAACATAATTATGGATTATCGGATTTATCACGTTTTTGGACGTAAAAGAATAACACTTCCCGTGGGTTTCGTAAGAGGCGACTAAGGTACTCGCCACTGAATGGGCAGTAGCATTCTCTTTGCATTGCTTCAGCTATACTGCGATCGCCAACCCGCCTGCCAGAGGGAGGCTATGTCCAGCAGTGGACGTCTTTTAGCTGATATGATGATGATGGTGGTGGTTGGAATGTGATTTTGGGTCTTTTTTGTGACTTTTCATTCCTTCTTTTATAGTAGCTGGTAGTACATGAGATACGATTGGCTGAGGATCGTGTAAGATGGTTTGCGACTGGAGAAGCAGCCAGCGGTGGACTGCTAGGCTGATGATTATTGACACATTCAATGTGACATGACAATTCGTGATACTTCACTTCAATATGTCACGTCAATAGGGTCGCCCCTTTGAAAGGTATATAGAGTGCCTGATAATTGAGTGTGTCCCTTGAAATGAAATCACTTGATTTTGACCCCCAACAACTTAGGGCCTCATTTTTTTCTTTTCGAGTTATCTTTTTTTTCAACACGTGCTTTCAGTGGGCTTTATATCATTCAAATTAGCGAAATCTGGTTTTATAAGTACTCTACTGTGGTGCGCCTCTGAATAAATATCCTCCTTTAAAAAACCAAATAATGGTAGTTACTAATATAAGTATATGTTTACCAATTATTTGAATGCAAATTGCTCTAAAAATAGTCTAACAAAGTCTTGTGCTTAAAAATAGATAACCCGACCTCAGAGTAATAAATACTAGAAAAAATAATAAACGAAGTCAGAGTATAATGAATAACTCAGTAACGTAACCTACCAGCAACAATCACTAAAGATACATTGACATTAAAAACAGAGCCCGTTTGAAATATCTCCATAATGACACATGGCAGGTTGGAGATTAATTGAGTCCAAAGGAAATTAAAGCTCGCACTTAGAATAGCAATTATGCTCTATGTAATAAGGTGCTATTTTTAGCAGCACCTGGTCTCATCAAGATAACTTGTCGAGCTGGTATTCGATGACCATGTGCCATCAACGATTATATGACATTGACGGGAGTGGGTGCTGTTTGTAGGTGACGGAGAGCGTACGATGCGGGGACGACTTGACGATGCCCACACGACGACACGACGTCGTGGGTCTAGTGTGACACCTCGTTTACTACAATTGTTTGGTAAAATTGGTTTTTTATGCAAAAACTTTCAAACAATAATTCTGGAGTTAACTCTTAAGTGCCTCTTGGATTTGACAGAATTTTCATTTATTAGACAGAAAAAAATTAATTGCAGAGACCTCTCGCAACAAGCATAATAACAACCTTAATTTGGTGTAACCTCGTAAGCTATATTATTCTAGTTAGATCTTACGAGCTTACAACAGATAACATGTATAGAAGTTTTTTGTCTCTCCTGAAAAGTTCATCAGTTTACATATACGAGGTGTAACATCTAGACCGACGACGTGGTAAAAATAAAGTAATATGACAGAGAGGTGTAATTTTATTGTTAGAATGTTTACTGAGGAAATCTCTGGAAGTGCTGAACACTACGAAATTGGAAGTTTCTTGTTGGACGGGCCTCGCAAACGAACCTTTAAAACAAGCGAGTTAGTCCTAATTACCTAAATGGTTTTTACCGCATTTATTTTACTTGGTATAAGGACCTATCATTGCAAGTATGTATCTATGCGAATTCTGTACGTAGAAGCAGATAAAAAAGCTGCTAAAAACTGCTTCTTCTTGACATAATCATTGCTTTAACCATACTAAAGATAATACAGTAAATCCCAGTAGGTATTTTTCATAGGTGTTTTCAAACTTGCTAGCTAAATTATTTGAAACCTATGATCCAAATGCCACAAAGGATTTATTACGACAGACACTGGAAAAACCTAAAAAATTACTTTCAATTAAAAACTGATGAAATAATAATTTCTAGTTAGTATTCTGATCCGCACGAATTCTCTTTTGCAACTCAAGAAGGGGTTCGAAAAGTTTTTATTTGATAAAATCCTTTTGAGTGACATTTAAATTAGTCTGATACGTCATGATGTCGGGTAGAAGCTGGCATAGTGCGAAAGACACCCTAATACAGTGGGAGACCGTTTTGAGGGTTTTTTTTTCATCAAAAATGTTTTAGGTAGATAGGCGGTGTGCCAGTATTTATCCCACCAATCGAATCGCTTCACTTTGCTAGCCTGGTTTAGCGCTAGCAAAGCAGTATTTGTAAATATAAAATAGCAAGAGATGTGAGCGATAAATGTTTACGATGGGATGCGAGCAAGGAACATGTGTGTGGAATATGTGCGAGCACAGCTCCCCTATTGGTGACACTGCTGCGCATCCTCACATCACTCTGCTAGAAAGTGTTTCATAGCTTCGGTACGCAAAGCTGTGCGAGGATCCTCGCACAGCTTTGGTAGAAACAATCACACATTTTCACATCGTCACTTAACATCTTCGCACCTCCTAATGACCTCCAAATTTTTATTAAAGCACCCTAATAATCTCTCTAGGCCGTCAGACTTGTGATCTTATTACAGTTATCTTGAACGCCCCCTTCGTTAGTGATCAGAACTCACGAATAAAGTTATTAAAGTTCTTTAATGTGTCATGCTTATCACAATGTGAAGGGTGTCAGGTGTGAAGTGACGCAAATTCAGTAATAACTTTGAGGGACGTGGTCTATATAACTTGATAATATTTTATTTTATACGTCAATTTTCGTCTTTCATTCCATAGTTCCACCGCAGTAAATAGTACCCTATATAAAACGCCATATAATGTTATGATGAGTCTTAAATATTCTCGTAAATGTAAGCGTCATATGCAAAGACCCTCCTACCTATATTGAAGACATAAAACGAACACTTGACTTTAACATTCCGTTTTCATTCCGTCCCATATAAAACTCCTTGTAAGTCCGTTAATATGAGTAGTAGGCTCACCTAAGCTTTCAAAGTTACTATTTTAATAGGTGAGTCAGTAATGTCGTTTGCCCATTTAGATCAACGGCAGGTGGTTGTTCGGGCAGATTTCTCCACAATTGCATCTGTTGATGTACTACATTTTTTAGTGAATGGTTTTAATTAGATTTATAGGCATGCGCTTTACTGAACCAGCTTAATTTTATTAATAGTTGAACAACATTCCTTGCATTGTTTGTGCGTTGGTCAATTAAGGTGATTGTCTTTTGGTTTGCATTATTACGAATGCATATTAAGCACGGAGCAAGATAGGACGAAATGCCGATCTGGTAGGTCGATCGACTTTAATTTTTACTGTTCAGCAAAGCTATGATTGACTTTACGAAATTTATACCACTATACGACCGATGATAACTTTTTTTTCACTATTGATAGGCCCACATTTGACTACAATCTCACCTGTGGTAAGTTACTTAACAAATATATAGCTGTTTAGGAAAGAAACAGGCACGCTTTTACAGACTCGATTTTTAGGGTTCCGTACCTCAGTCGGCAAAACGGAACCCTTATAGGATCACTTTGTTATGCGTCTGTCTTTCTGTCAAGACCTTTTTTCCCAGGAACGCGTAAAGGAATCAAGCTGAAATTAATTCCAAGTATTCAGAACAGCTACTTCTTGGAGCAGTAAAAATAAACAAACTTCTACGTCAACGCAATCTAAAGATAAGGCTGTTTAAGCTCCATTTATGATGCATTATTTGACACTCGCAAGGGAATCAAAATCTATAGGTTACTTCCCGTTGACCCACACTCCTGAAAACAGGAAAACGTCCGAAAATAAGGAATTTGATCTTTTATAATATGCAAAAAAAAAGCGAATATAAAATTATATTTTTGGTTGAAGAAATGACCGTGACGTACATTGATGTATCCGTAGGTGATATACACTCGAAAAAAATCAAGACTCGATCGGAACCCTCGGTGTACGAATCTAACTCGCACTTGTCCGGTTTTTTTTACACGTGAAGGCTACTCAAAATACATTAATATGACCTGGTTCTCCATCTAGTATTAGCTTCAGACGAAGCAAGTCCTCAACGACCAACTCAGCAGTCACGATTTTGTTTTCTTTTTGGCGCGTTAAAAAATACATGTTTTTATGACTTCAACAGCAAAATAGAATAAACCACTCATTTTTATTTAAGCATTTAAGTAGATGACAAGCGTGTTCAGTTGTTCAAAACAAAATGAGTTCATTGTATGTACCACTGATTAAGTTACCATTGTTGTGCAAAACATGTCCATGTACTGAAGAATTTTATTTCCACTTTTAAAGCTTTGTTCTGTCCACAGTACGTCATAGTTATGACAACAGACGACACATAAAATGTCACTAAAAATATGGGTTCGTCTTTTTATTGGTCTCCACGCGTTATTTAGCAAAATGACGTCACGGCCTGCTTGCTTATACGGCACTGTAATAATAATTACTACCAACTCAGCCAGTTCAACAAGATCTCTTGAGGTCCATAAAAGGAGTTAACTTTCTTCTTTTTGTTTTATAGTCAAGTGTCTAGGTAGTATGGTGCGGTCAAATAATTGTTGGTGGCTACATTGTTCCAATGTATTTACTGTCCTTGATGGCAGCTGATGGACGATGAGTCTTGGTATGTTCATTGAAAATTGTCATAGAGTAGACGTGAGAATAGAGGTTCAAGAGTATTAAGTGATCTTTTCTCCATTACCGTTGACTTATTATGGAATATTTATTACTCATAGAGATTTAGCCAAACTTTCGTAATTTTTTTAATGCTTTAAATACAATAATCTTATAATAGAGGTAGATAGCAACTTACTGAACTGCCCAACTGATGATCTCAGATGGTATGTAAACCTCTTATGAAGAAATCCTTCTATAAGTGCTTATAACCTTCTTCATACAAAATACATTCAAATTTAATGAGACGAGTAAGAGCCATTGATTTACACATTCTTCTCAAAACATCAGCCCCCGGGCAATATTCGGGTAATGGCGAAGTTACTTAACCAAAAAACGTAACTAAATGAGCTCAATGATCATGGTACCATATCATTATTACATACCACAGAATCCTTTCTTCCAAATTCTTCAATAAACACATCTAATAATACCTATGTTCTCCAAAATAGTAGGCAGTGGTAGGTATACATACCTCTCTACTGATAGTATACATTTTGAAAGTTCTGTTTTGGTCTCTTCAATACAAACGAGAATAGGCAACTTTTGAGCTCGCTCGTTCCACTGTAGACTTCATATATTGTAGTCCATCAGGCAAGAACTACAAGAGAACCAAGGTTATTAACATAGCCCGAACAGATGGTCAATGGGGCTGAAAAGTTCTGGAATGGTGACAGCGTACCGGAAGACGCAGCGTTGGAAGGCCTCCCACAAAATGGACCGATAACCTGGTGAGGGTCGCGGGTAGCCGGTAGACCGGTTGTTGTGGTGACACTTGGGGAGGCCTTAGTCCAGCAGTGGACGTCTTTCAGCTGAAATGATGATGATGATGAGGTGAGAATCAGGTCAGTAACTGGCTTAATAGTAAATAGCTGAGTACCATTATTTTAGATTGAGCAGATTACTATCTGACATCCACAAAACCTTTTTTTATTTTTCTTATAAATGACTTCTTCCGCTCTGGGTGGAGCAGAAGGGCGTGTCAGACTATCTACTGACTAAAACCCATCCGTGTTCCCTCTTAAGCCCTTTGCGTTCCAGGGCCGCGGTGACTCGGCTTCGAACAAAGTCAAAGTCAAAGCATTTATTTCAAATAAACGAATCAACAGTTACTTTTGAATTGTCAAACTCAGTCTGTCAAGAACATGAAGCTATTTGCACGTTCCCTGGCAGATCCACAAACCCTTGGAAGAACTGGCGGACACAAAATAAAGTAATTGAAACTAACGAAAACTTCATCGCTTTTTAGCCACCCAAAGGAATGACGCCTCTATATTTACTGACCAATGCAATCAACAAGTTCTATATTGAGACGAGCAACATTTTTTTTTTCCATTTTTACTGGCTTCTGTCGCGCGCCCTGTCGAGCAATTATTGCAAAACTAGTACCTATTTCAAAAGTTGTTCGTAATTAACAGGTTGTACACAGCATCTGCTTGCTTGACGAGTACCCTTTTACAACTTTAAAACCATTCTTGCCTCCTTGGAATAAAGTTTATAATTCACCAACAATGAGTTCGGCGATGGAACGAGAATATTAGTTTTCTGTTTTTGGTGATTAACAACTGTGTTCTATCATTTTGTGTTGTTTTTTCTTAGTTTTTAACGGCTGCAGGCTTTAGCAGACTTGTTTGTTCTGTTTTGGTATTTTAGAAGCTGTAATGTTAGAGAGGGTGCGTGCCTTTACACAATTATATTGTTTTGAATTGTTTGATCGTTAGCAGGGATTCGATAAGTTTTGTTATTAGTGCGACTAAAAACTAAAATCAATAAATTCCAAACAGATTGCAGCTACCATTTTGAAGAATGTTAGGGTTTACTGAAGTTAGAGTAGTATTTGATTTTTATTTTATGTATAAAGATTTTCATAAAATATGAAATATTAGGTATTATGATAAGTTATAATGCCTTTGATGAAGTAGGTAAAGTATTCTACAGCAAAAGAAAAAATAGAATTTCGCATAGAAGTTTATAAAAGCGATAAAATAACTAGATACATACCCTCGACCAACCAATTCCCATCGCTATCGAGCAGTCAACACGTTTGAAATCTTCAAAAAAACGCTCGCAAACCACCATTAAGCCCAACAAAGTGCCGTGGACGTCATAAAATATATTTTCCGATAGTCAAATTGCAGCATCGGCGTCGCCCACAAATCTTTTCCGATAAATTTTGCCCAACAGTAGTACTAGTGATACTCGGAAATATCTCGAAACGTAGTCATTCGATCAAGAATTTACTAAAACTTTTTTAGAATTTTGGGTAGTGCAGGTCAGATAGGCAGTCATCATCATCATCGTATCAGCCGAAATACGTCCAATACTGGATATAGGCCTTCCACAAGGTGGGGGGGTTGCCATAATAACCACGCTTGGCGGGCGAATTGGCGATCGCAGCTGTTGCGATGCACAGAAGCACAGAGAATGCTGCCCATTCTCTGGTGAGTCCCTTAGTCGCCTCTTACGGCACCCACGGGAAGTGATGTTATGGGGCTATTCTTTAACGTCCGACACCATACAGAACACGAAAGGTAGTCACTCCATGTTAATTACTAGTTAATCTGAGAGCTGACCCCAATGTAGCTGAGAAAAGGCTTTAAGCAGAATTATTGGCTGATAGAAATTGGTCTGTACTTAATGAGAAGTATGAATATACTTACGAGTAATATAACTTGACTTGAAAAACTTTACTATCATTCTGGAGCAGTCGGGTAATAACAGCAAATTGGTACTCACTCACTAGGTACAACTAGAGTCAAGATTTTTTACAAGGTGACACTTTTATAGTTCAACATACGAAAATTTATTGCAACTGGGCATCTAAGTTATGGTAAGAACCTCCTACTTCATCAGGTTTATGTGCCCTTCGGATAAGTATTTTACCGTCTTACTCTGATTGCCTTACTATAAGAAAATGTTAACAAAATCAATATTTTTTCAAGCTCACTACAGCTTTAATTTTTTTTCTACAGGTTGTCTGCACTGGTGGATTGCATTAGTTCCTCAGCCACCTTGCTTTTGTCACTTCTCACTTATTTTAACACACTCTGTCACAGTTACCATATTTTTCTTTCTGAAAAGTTGAATAGTAGAATAATTCAAACGTATAATTATTTTAACATCACTACTTTCGCAACTTTGATACGTGATACCTTTCCCTCATCTGAATATTTTAATAAAGCATTTAAATAGTGGCATACAGTACGGACCACGGCTGAGTCGACCCGTAAATGCATTTTGTGAATTATACCAGGTGAATGTGGTGACTGGCCAAATTGTCGGCCCACCAAATGGACGGATCCTTCACACCTGCGCCCTCGAGTGCGATTCATAAATCCGTCGTACTGATATTAAAATGTTTTGGGGCTTTTGGCCTACAGCTTGTGAATGTTTTTTTTTTCAGTCACTGTTCTACATAATAGCTGGAATCGACAGCTAAACGAAAGTTCCTTGGTTTAAGATTTTTACTAGGCCGTCACCAGGGAACCATATTTTTTCGAAATCATAGCGAAAAGGTGTGTCAGTCTTACTGACTTAAACCCAGTCGTCTTCCTCAAATGCCAGTTGCGTTCCAGGGCCGCGGTAACTCTTTCGAACAATTCCGCAACAGGGACTCATCTATTTATGTGTCCCTATTGTGGAATTCATCAAAATCGGTTCGGTGATTAAGGCGTGAAAGCGTAACAAACAACCAAACTTATTTTCGCATGTATAGTTAAGATAGAGTTGTTCATAGACAACGGTGTTCTGATCTTTTGTGTTTTTCATGGGTTTGCATTTGACTAATATCTCACCTGGTGTATGCGACGATAAAGCATGTTTGCCTAGACGTAACCTATTAACAAGAGGTTATATCATCAGGACTCTTCTCGCATCCTATGGTTTCTCTTATTTTTTCCGTCTCTTTTTTTTGGCACAGAAAAATCCAACAACATTTTCCAGTTTGTGGTCGCCACTCTTGAATATTTTTTGCTTTAACGGCACTTCTATAGTAACTCAAAGTAGAATGTTTTAATTCCGTTTCCACTTTACTAACTCCATCGCGCTTTCATCATATGTAATGGAATCATGTAAAAAACTGGACGCACCAAATTACAGCACACATTTAGTATGAACCAACATGGGAACCGTCCGTAGTTTGAAAAATAATTCACATTTTTTGGGTTGCAAATTCCGAGTGATTTTATCTTTGCTCGTTCTAAACATGGAAGTTTTGTGAAATTCTGTTTTTATGCTGTTTTTACGCCAATCTGATGCTGAAAAAAATACTTTGTCAGCGGCATATTAGGTATATGGTATGATGACATTTTAAGAGGTGAATCATATTTAATATTTCTCCATTACTTACATTTTATTGACTGAACCAAAGTACTTTCTAATTTCTGTCTTTTTCTTTCTCATTGAAGTATATGAAAAAACTTCACAAACATATAAGCTACTTTTTTCTCACCAGAGAATGGGCAGCAGCATTGACTCTGTAGTTCTGTGCATTGCAACAGCTACACTGTGATTGCCAACCCGCTTACCAAGCGTGGCTGTTATGACAAACTCCCTCCTTCCCTTGAGGGAGGCCTATGTCCAGCAGTGGTTGACTTTCGGCTGATATGATGATGAGTCATTTCAGGCATAGCCAAACTGGCAAAATAGTCGATATCTTCGACAATTTGAATCGCAAAAAAGGCAACACAAAAAATCTCAACCGTGACGACTGACATTGATATTTCGTATGACAGTTGGAATGGAATACTGATTTTGCGATAAACAGTTTGAAATATTTTTTAACAAAATCATTCTTGCAAGAATATATTTATAATACTTCGAACTACAGTATCTCTAATGTCATATCACCACAAACACTTATTTGGTGTCCAATTTAATCAAGACACCATCAGAACGGATTAGCAATGTCAAAGTAAAGACAAATTATCTTGATATTACAAAAAGCAATCACGTTTAGTTCTGCAATAAGTTATTATGTTGCACCTTAACAGTAAAACTGATCGATTTATTATGAAAATTTTGAGTTACACAATATCTGAATACTACGAGCCTTAGTATGGTGTTTAAGGAGAAACGGACAGAGAGCAATCATAGTCTTGTAATAGGTAGATGTAGTAGGTAGATATGCCATTTTTTGGCAGTCATTACGGATTGTCAGAAGCCAATAAATCTGACTCCAGTCTTGCCAAGAAGTACCGTGTTTACCCAGGTAATGGGTTGTGGAGGTCTGGTAGGCAGCCGCTCCACGTAAAATACTGGTATTCAGATGAATCAGGTTTGACTGGAAGCCGACCCCAATACAGTTGGGAAAAGGCTAGGCAGATGATGATATGTAATTTTTTGAGATAATTTACTGTTTTCAATGGTTACAATAAGCTGAAAGTGAAGTTCCATTTTAACTAGTACTAAGGCAAAAATATTAACATCGCGAACCGTCTAGTTCATGGATAACAGCAATGTTTAATAAAATTGGTTGTTCGTAAAGTCAGTTTACGGACGATAGTTTAACGTGACAACGTTATAGCAAAACATTGATGAAATGATCGACATGATCGTAACGTTACAATGAGCGTAACGTTACAATGAGCGTAACGTTACAATGAGTCATCCTTTTTCGTGCGTGCAGCCGGCGTTTATTGATTTATTGCACGTTGTCACGTCAAAAAAACCTATTTTGTGTCTGCAGCCGTAATTAAGAGGAAAGACGGTATCCAATCCGCATTGCAGTCTCCTAAGGGCCTTTCCGCGAGAAAACACACTTGGATCTCTATAGTCTATTCGATATCAGTTCTATCACCTAAAAACCCCATTCAAACATTTAAGTCGGATAAAAATTGTGTGTGATATCCTCGTAGGTGTAGTAGGTCCAGGGGTACGCCGCTCCTTATATTCAAAAGTGAGAGGTGACCGTACAATCGCACGGTCGCCATTTTATTTGTCACGTCTCGTTTGACACCGCTGGCATTTGTGAACAAACTCGTAGGTATGATGGAGTTAACGCCCATTGGTGCAATGAAACAACCTGTAAAATACCATTTTGCAATATAGATAAAACACCGAAAGCATACATTTATGCCATCCTTTAAGACAGGTCTAGTATTAAATTAACATAGGATCTACTTGTCTAATACTTGGATTCTGGCAATCATGGGTGTAATGATTGTTTCCACATTTCTATCAACACATGTCTCCAGAGTATGCCGTATTCCTGAAAAGTTGCAGTCTTCAATTCAACATTTTCTCATTATCATTTATTGCAGCAACATTTGGCCTGTTGGTCGAGTGGTTAGTGACCCTGACTGCTAAATCGGAGGTCGTGGGTTCGATTCCCACCCAGGACAAATCTTTGTGTGATGAGCATGATCATTTGTTCCGTGTCTGGGTGTAATTTATCTATAATATGTATGTATTTAGAAATATATAAGTATGTTTATCAGTTGTCTGGTTGCCATAGCACAGGCTCTGCCTAGTTTGGGATCGGATGACCGTGTGTGAGTTGTCCCAAGATATTATTATTATTA
>NDFZ01005428.1:415022-428885 GCA_002192655.3 Mamestra configurata
TTTGGTTTTTTTTTTTATTTATTTTTTCTCAGGTAAGTACCTGGTATTTGCTAGAATCTCACGGGTGTGAACCAAGGTGAAGATCCTAGTTATTATTATTATTCGATGGCAAATTACTCTGCACTGCGGTAAAATCGTTATCCAAATCAAGTTGTAAAAATTTTCTGACTATTCGGCAAGTATTTAATATGGCAGCTTTTTGCAAAGTTAGGTATGTATATTTAGAAAGATTGAGTGCAATAAAACTGTTGAAAATTTGTTTTGGAATAACACCTGTTGTTGATACTACTATTGGGACTATTAGGACTCTATTATTATTATTATTATTATTATTATTATTATTATTATTATTATTATTATTATTTACGTACTTTCAGAGTTACGCCATTTCACTAACGTTACGACAATACAAAATGCAATAGATGTCAGATATTCACGCTCCGTGTTGTTCGACGAGTTTATCGAAACATCTTAACGTTTTCAAGGAATCGTTCGAAAACCTCTAGATTCTGATCTAAAGGTTAATCATTATCATTGACAATCGTATTGCTTAATACCGCAGTATATTTGATTGGATGTCAAACTAGTTACGAACTGAGATTAGAGTTTAGTCGAAGTTTCGGAGAACAGACTGTGTGTTTAGCTGTAGGGGTTTCTCCTTGGACTGCAGGTTATCCAGTTCATGTATTACTTTTGGGTATGTATGTACGTAGTATGTTGAAACTGTACTCATGTATTAAGGCTGTTATTTTACTACAGGTACGTGTTTTTTAAAGTGAAAACTTCTTTAGCGGCGTTGTGCACTTTTTGGGATGGGTAAAAAGTTAAACTCGCGTCAGGACACGTGACCTGATCGAAAATTCGTAAGACGGAGGGAAAGTTCTGAAGTGTTAAATTTGTAATGTAAATTAAATTGTCATGTTTGTGTACGATAGCGCAATAAATGAATATTGTATTTAACCACATAAATGATAGTACTTTTAAACTGATAATTAAAGCAATTCGTGCGAAATTATTCCCTAACCATTCCAAAATATCAAAAATGCACAACGTTAATGTTCAAGTTTTTACTTCTGCCGGCACTCCCGGAGTGCAACCCGTTGTTTTTTATTTATGACTAACGTTCATGACTTTATTCCATGGTAGTTTGATAGTCAAAATGTCAAAATGCACCTATAGGACTATTAACCTATCCTTCCACATAAATTCCCGTAAAAGGAAAGTTCTGAATATCATAAATGAAGACGATAAAGTGCGTTGAAAACTCGTGTGACGTCACTAACCAGTGCACTTTTTACTGGAAAGTGACGTTACAAGGCCCCAGTCCTTATCTTTGATGCGTTTTATCTTCTAAATTTTATTGATTTGATGAAATAAAAAAATACATAAATATCCAATATAAATATCGATAATCTAACTGACGGACTAAATAAAATAGTTTATTTAACTCTACACGGTAGTTTAGCGGTTAAAGGGTTAACTTTATTCTCACCAACCGGCTGGAATTGAAAAATGTACCGCGAAAAGCATGTATTGTTTAGTAAAAAGTCCTATCAAAAACCCGAAAGTTCCATCATTTCCAATAACAAATATTCAAGTACATCATTCTAACGTAACCAGCCTATCCATGATATGGACTCTATGATACTTCATTCTAAACAGTTTCCTTTACATCTTTTATACAAACTTTAGCCTTTAAAGTTTTTATTTAATCTCCAGTCTTCCACCGTATGCAACATCAAGAATATGCCATGAATATTTACGACATGTAATAATAGATACTTGTTCTTATAATTCAGGATACGCCGGCTGATATAAATTCTTAAAGTAGGGACGCACGCGGTGCAAGACTAGACAATATATGAAGATAATATTTTATAAACTTTAGAGGCAATATTGAAGCACTCTTTGGGACTCAAGAGCCTTGAAGAACTTTGCCAAATGGAGAGTATATTCTAAGTAGTTTATTGTAAGTGCATTATTAAGTCCGTACTTTAACACTAAAGGACTTTGGAAATTCGAGTCCCTATTAATTGGCTTTATTATTTAGCTAACGGGACTTGTTTGTTAAGTATGCATTCAGTTATTATTTATTGTTCTGTGGAGACAGTGAATTGTGAAGGGTGCTTTGAGATCGTTACTGAAGATATTGTTTTGTTTAATGAAACTTCTTCAATATTGGTTGTAAATTCTTAAGATAACACATTTATTTTATAAAGTTTTAGAGAGCATGGAATTTTTGTTGTAACTATAATAAGTTTCTTCAATAAAATTTAATTTTACAGAAAACTATCTTCACCGTATCATTTTTTAATTTCTCTCCAACGGCCCATAAAGTTGATCGTTCCCGGCTCCGTCCGTAATACCTATGACACAATATTTCTTGGAGTTCCAAACAATATTGAGTCGCTCCGGCGACGTCCCCGGGCGACAAACTTCCAAGCTCTATTGTGATAAACGCCAAACAAACTTGGTCAAACTCGGCCAACTTGGCAAATTTTGGGCGAAAGGTGCACTCATATACAAACTCTAGTAAAGTTTTAATTGCACTAGATTGCAGCGTAGCCACATATTTGTGAAGTAGCGTACGTAATCTAGGTACATTAAAAACATGCAAGTTTTTGACTTATTCGCGGTGCGCTGTGTGACCGTGTTTAATGTTGAGAATAATACTTGTAATGTCTTTGTTTTGATGTTCTTTCGACGGTTTTGTTGTTTCCAAACGACTAATGTGTAGTTGTGTGTGAATTTTTTATTTGAATGTTAGCACAAATCTAGAATTATCTTCATTGATTACTCCAGAAAGAGCAATTAGAACTAATAAAATTACTACATTATGTACTAGAACAAAAGAAGTAGCTACAGCTCCATTAATCACTTGCAACTGTAATGTTTCGACTTGTGTGTGTGTATTTCAACACATTACTTAGTAATGTTGTACAACCAAGCGTGCAGTTCATATACACGACAATAAACCTTACTGAAAAGCTGCCAACATGTCCCAACAGTCTTTTGTTTTTAAACCACTCACTTATTTTAACGTCTTCCAATCTCGCAGGTCGTATTATTTTGACAACTTAACAAATTAACATGGTCGCAACAGCGAGCGTCAACTGTATGAAAGAGAATAATATTCCAAAGGTGTTTGGTATCAATAAATCAATGATTTCCGACCACTTCGCGCCCTCATAATGGAATTATTGAAAAATGTGCATTTTAACGCGCACACTTCATTACGATTCTCGTCATGCAAGGTTCGCATAAATCGAGCCGCGAATTCCAATATTGCCGTTAAAGATTTTATAAATTTAACGCCTCGAGTGCTGTACCCGCTTAAGTGGTGAACGAATACAATAATATTCATGGAATGATAGATTGTTTACTCGCATTTTACTTTTTCTGTTAATGGAATACCTGTTATTTACATTCTGTTGCAGACCTGAATTAATTCTGCACGGTAATTTCATGTCATGTCAATTGTATTGCGCTTTTTAATGTCACCTGCAGCAGTAATCCTTGTATTGTATTTAAATTAGGTACCTATGTCGATGTCATATTGATGCCTGGTGTCAATATCAATCATTCCGTCAACCCTGTCTATCTTAACAGGTCTGACAGCAATGCTGCAGTCAAGTTGCTTCACGGCGTCCAGTTTTCTAGTTTACCCCAGCTTTTGTCCGGCTGTTGGTTCATTCATTGTCAATCTTAAAGCAAGAATTTAGTCATTTTTGTTTTTGAACTGTAGCAAATTATAAAAAAACGATCATAATTAGCGTTCTTAAAAAATAAAGTAATTTTCAACTGGTTAACAGAGAAGAAGTTTGACCTTTAAAAAAAATGTTTATAAATAAAGTTATTTACTTTCACAAAAATCTACTGAAACAAAAAAGATACACCTAAATTGGTAAAAATATGAGATTCAGTTACGTAGGAAGTTTACTTAGCGCCGACTAATGGAAAATATTCTATTTCGGTGTCCTTTGACCCTTGGAAGGTTAGGCACGATCGATATGTGTGAAGAAAGTGCCAAGTCATGTATAAAGAAACTGATCATATGCCTATTTATAGCTTAGGAGAGCATCAACCCGTGAATATAAACCTTGTTAAATTGGTCCGTGTAGTTCAGGGGCAGGACCTATATTTATTTTTTGTTTCGTGTAAATTTTATACAGGATTAAGTCAACTGCAGTTTGAAAAGGGGTGATTTTCACAATGGCTGGTAGCAGGTAGACAGGAGCAGCTGAGTATCAAGAAACTTATGTCACTAATAGCATATGACTAATAGCAGACTCAAAGGTCTCATCCTAGTCATAAGCTGATCCTAGTGACAATGATCATTTTTGAGAAGGTAATGCACCAAAATTAAGCAAGGAGGTTAATGCATTGCAAAATGCATTAACCTCCTTGCTTCTCCTTGTTGGTCTCTGTTAGACTGGATGTTGAAACCAATATATTTGAAAAAAGGTTGGACAGTGATAATTCCGTAGTTGACAAGAGGAGACTAGCATAATCTGCGTAAAGAAGTCACAAAACTGAAGTCTGAGTAGAAACTAACACAATAGACACATCTATGACCCATTATACTACAACATTAATCTCTAAAACTAATATTAGTTCCTAGTTTCCAGTTTACGCAACTGATCCATTTAGCCAGGCTATTATGAAATATCTAGATAATTATTCATAACTTGAAACAAAACCGCAACCTACACTAAACCAGTTTATTAATACGTTTTAGACAAACTTCATTAAAGTCAATTGTTTCTATGACGTATTGAATTATGGAGGTGTACTTGCAAAGCTTTGTGACATACTTTTAATCTTTCAACATGATATTTAAAAGGCTTTTCGAATCAATATACGAGACGAAGATTCAAAAAGAATACTTGAGTAACACTACTGTGATCCCGATATGGGAATTTGAGAATGCAAGAAAAATGTAGATCTACATAGGTATATGGATGCATACTATTGATATTGATAATGATGACATTTAAGCACTACAATTTCCAATATATCACTACGAGACTATTGACAACGCTAATCATTTAGAAGTAATTTTCATAGATAAACAAACGGGCAGCTTGAGTCAAAATAAAGCTTTGAACTAAAATTGCATTACGTTCCTACAGCTTCAGTAAATAAGCAAAAGAGCGCTCCGAATGGTTATTATGAGTTACCACGAAAAAAAAAAACAAGAAAATAAATCCTCGAAGTCATCAAACTGATCTAGAACTCGAATTCTAAGCAAATTTTACTTAAAATCCGCAAGAAAACAAGTCCAAACAAAATAGCTGCATCCCGTAAGTTACGCATAAGTGGCGGTAGCTCCGTGATCCAGATAGAGTCAAGTCACAAAGGAGCTCGACGACAAAGCCTGAGAACTGGGGCGGTTACCGGTACAAGCCTAGAAGCCGGTATCTCGCATTTGTCTTGCTGCAATCCGCCAGTTCACTGAGGATGCTTTTGGTGTAACGCTAACTTACGAGAAAAACGTGCGGGTTTGCGTAACAAGTTCATTGAATTTTGTCTGCGTTCAGGTGTTATTGAATCTTTGTCGTACGTTAATTTATCATACACTGATGAAACAAACCTGTTTTTCTAGGGGTTGGCAAAGGTTTAGTACCCTTATATTTTGCTGGAGTTGTTTTAATTTCGAATATGTTTACTGATATGGCTAAACATCGTTAAACAGTTGTATAATTTGAAATTTTAAATATTGATAAAGAGCAACATTAATGTATCTTTGTTTTATATTTTTCTATCTCTAGATGAAAGGAGTCCAATGCGAAAAGTATCACTACTAAGAAGCTACACTATCGCTGAATGCCAAAGGATGTTTATTTTCAAGAGATGCTAATACTTACCTACATAATACATTCTTTTTTTAATCGAAACCGTAATTTTAAATCAATATATGAACAGGAACTGATTCCACCACACCAGTTCTCAGATCTGGATTGTTCACAAAAATAATTGTAATTGTTTCTGCAACAATTCGTACCAAAAGTTAATTTTATCGTCATTGCTTCATATCAAAAGCTCTGCCACAATCGTCGTACTAGCACCAACAAAACCACGACCTTGCTTTCTAATATCAACCGATATAATTTTAATGAGCCTATAATTTCCAAGGTTTGCATTCGATCGTCAAGATAAAGATGTTGAATTTTGTTCCTAATTACTGCTTGCTACTTGGGGTGGTTGATAAAATCTTCGGTTCGGCTTTTGTCGTATCTCACTCGGTCTATTTGTTTGTCGTTATCAAGATTGCATTGCACAACGGATTCCATTGTTGTTATGTAAGTTTGGGTCCAATTAAGTTTCCGATTAGCATTTGTTTTTGGTTGTTTGGGGTAATTGAATGTGATTTGGTTGTTGTATTATTTTAGTGATTTTGTTGAAACTGCATTATGATCATTTTAATTGTTTTAGTGGCTTAATTATTTCTATTCCTTAAAGACTAATTTAATCATTCACGAAATATTTATCATAATACATAATACATCCGGATCCCATCTAGGTCAACGCACTTGACAATTACACTATTGTTATTCATCTGAGCCTACTAGTTACCTGTCGTACTAGTACCAGAATGACAACAATATTGATCGCGCGATCAAATAACTTACATCTAAATAGGCCATTCATAATCTGCAGCTGATTTGATTTTATGAGGACACTTAAATCTGTATTTCAATCTACTGAACCAATATCAGTTAACTTTAAGACTTACGTTAACTTTGATTGTGATCAATCAACAAATTCTATTGTTTTCGATACAACAACAAACGGTTTAAGTACAATGCAAGTTAACCAAAATAAATTTATGAGTCCGTATAAGGTGGTTTCTTGAATACTATTGTACCAACCTATGTCGGTGTAACGGCAGGAAACTAGTTACTACATACAAGTACTCCAGTAACTTGTTTTTCTTCATCAACTCAACTACTTTCGCGGAAAGATAAGCTGATACGTCGCGTGGTTCACAACGTTTATGTTCGTAATGAAAATAATTTAGCTAGAAAACATATTTCTATGGAAACTTAATCTAGGAATTTTTTATAGTTGCAAATTGTTCAAAAATTATTGTAACCATTTAAATCTTTCTGTACTATTGACACAGTTTATTCAATCGGATGATAAGTTAAAGTCAAAGTTAATTCATGTATTCCAACTAGACCATTAAATGGCACTTTTGAATGTCAAATTTACAATTTGGAATTAAAATATTATAGTGACTAGTCGTCCATTCGCAAAAAGTAGATTCTAATATGGACCTTTTAGGAAGGTAGTTAGCCAATCTGGTCCAAGACTGATCATTTATCTGATTATTCGAGGATTGATGACCAGAGGTCGGAATTAGGTGGAGTTATTATGTACTTGCATCGAAATGTTGATATTAATATGGATCTTCCCGGGATTTCTAATAGACAATCCCGTGTGGCCAATAATAATACAAATAAATAATAATAAAAACCTCAGAGATAGATCAGATAAACAAAACAAAATAATTAACACATGTAATAATTAACAGTATACAAATTCTTCTTCGCCTTTTTTATAAATACGAAAATTGTGTAAAAGTAAGTAACTTTTTTATTTAAAAAATCACGGGATTTTTCTTCTCTTTAAAATTAATTTCTGGATTTGAGGCATATCCACTTTATTCTTTCGCTGTATGAAATCAGTGTAAGTACATAAATAACTCCACCTAATTCCGACCTCTGCTGATGACTACTACAAGCAAGACAATTTATCGGAAGGTTAGCGTACAGTTACAGAAACCGTACACGTCTCACTTGATCAAACTCCACAATATCCAGTCGTTAAACATTTTTCTCTACTGGAGACACAAACGAAATCTTACACGCGACAGGCACAGCAATATTTCGCATACCGAGGCCACTGAAAGACAATATTGCACCGTTTACGACCAGCACATAACAAGCTTCAACCCGTCACACATTCCTTATAAAAGTACCAGTATCCGACATCAAAACAATTACTTTGAAACAGACACTTTAGCAACGCGTTTATGTCGGGCTGCACTTACTACACAACTTGTTTCAAGTATAAAATTCCACAGCAATTTGTCACACAACAGTGACAGCGGACCTTAAATTTGAATTTTAACACACACTATTACATTTCACCTCTAGGCGAAGCAAACCTGTCACAGATATTGTAATTACATTTCAAGACAGTCGCAATCGAATGCCGACCTTAAAAATAAAACGGACTGACATAATGGTCTTACTTACCGTCCTCGAGTTGTAGGCTGATGAAATAATTACATATTTGGTAGATGCACTGTATAATTATGGATCTTTACTTTGCCCACCAACTGTGTGAAAAGAAAATGGAAACAATTAAACATCAAATTGTTTTTGGTCTTCGAGTTTTTATGGGTGATTCTCGGATTTTAAGAGGTGGATAGGCATTGGATGTTATACGAAATGGTTATCATTGTAATAGGATTAAAAATAGTACAACATGAGGAGGTCTTGTCCTACATCCCTTTGGTTTTTGTTTTAAACCCAAAAGGATGTAGGAAAAGGTAAAAAAAGGAACCCTTATAAGATCACTCTCACACCACCGGTTTTTTCAGGAACGGGTGGACCCAGCGAGTGGAATTTCTACCAGATACTGAGGTCTATAGTCCCTATTAGTTAGGTATATAAAAATCAAGGTCCTGAGTTAACACGATAAAACGATGTGGGCAATTTTAGATTTTCGCGAAAACTTGTAAGTACCAAAATTTACCTTCATTTTAACTTTTTTATCTTTTGGAATTTTCCTTTTACTTGTTATTCTTTACTTGTGTTACTTGTGCTGTAAGACCTTGCTTTTTTAACCAAAATTAATAATTCTAGGTCAACCGGAAGTACCGTGTAGGTTTGGGTCGAAAACCTAAATGGTAGTTCCCGTTGACCAAGAATCACGAAATTTGGCAGCACGAATAAAGGAAAATTCCGAAAAATAAAAAAAAGTTGAAAATTAAAGGGTTATGTATGGGGACACCCATACATACATTGTTGACGCCTGCCACCAATATAAAGGGTACCAATTTTATTATGGCGGTATAATGGGTAGGTACGGAACCCTAGGCGCACAAGTTTGACTCTCACTTGACCGGTTTTTTTATATGAGCTGAATGTCAATAACTCCGCACTCCACATGTACAAGCATGTATTTTTGTTTTCCGTTTTAAAGATACCAGATGATGTATTATCTTATCAGGTTTTATTTTTACCACGTGCAACACGTGCCTAGCAGTAATTTATTTCAATAAGAGACCTTATTCTCTTTCCGTTTATTATAATAATAACAAATAACACGTAAGTTTACCCTTTTAATGTTCAATTTTAGATAATACTATACCATCGACTTAATTAAGACTCCTTATCCTGTGCACAACATGCTCTAAGCATAGAACGGATGTAATTTGCTTGTATTATGGGTAATTAATATAAGTGTTTCTACGTCTGTTACGAGTACGAGGTATTTCCGAATTATATCTTAGAAACACATCTGAATATTAGTCAGAGCGATTTGTGGTTACAATATGACTAGATTATTTCCTAGAACACTCACAACATCAAACTTATTGCTATAGCAGCAAAAACTTGATGATCTAGTTATGAAGGATGTGGATGATTCATTTTAAAATGTGTGTTGAAACAGTTTTAATCGCATTCTTGAGGCTTTGATCGGGCCGCTGTCGTTGTCAATATGAATGTATGACTAAACAGGGTCAGTGTCAGAAAGTGTAAAACTTTTGACAGCTCTTTTAAGGTTTTGAACGAATTATGTGTATCGGTGAAGTTAAAAGTACCGATATCGTTTCAACCTGTCTCTGGTCTTGAAGTACTTACGCACCGGCCATTTCATGTTACAGATGCCTAAAGGAATCGTTGAGTACTACTCCTGACAGGCGAAATTCACTGCACATTTAAGTATGTCATTATTATTTCGTTTTACACACCGTTTCCGTAATCTCGTGACATTCAAAAACAATACTAAAACTAATCGCGAACATAAACCATTTTGGAAAATTCAAACATGTCTCCACAATATAAGTAAATCCAGTACCGAACCCTTTCAATATAATAATCCTAAATCCAATCTATTCAAAGCCATTTCTGTATTGTAAATTGTAATACAAGTATTTAAAGGCTACACCACATAAATTTGAGTAGGTTAAGCTAACAATGCTGAGCACAGTTCGTGGCATTGCTTCGCGATAACTGTCGTACAAGCTCTTATTCGAGTCGTGGCCAACAATGCTATAAATCGAGGGCTTGCTAGCGGAAGACATTTTAGTTTTGAAAATATCAGATGCTTTGTAAATCCCGGCTGAGTGGGACGTACGGTGTATGCCAAGAGCATTCTTGTAATGGTCACACGCTAACGGTTCAACGCATAATTTTGATACAGAAATAGGACGGAAATTGATTTTTGGTCATTCTCATTTGTTAGGTGTGAAAGATTTGTTGCGTTACAATGTTTATGTTACGAGCAGGCAGAGGAGATAATGTGAGGAATGATTTTCAATCAGCGTTACTATATGGGTGGTATAAATTGGAAACTTCTAGTTGTTGTAACTGGTAACTGGAAATAAGTTTGTAAACACATTTTTTGAACGACAACTATGACACTGTAATGTCAAGAATTTTATAGACAGTATTTATTTAATTACTAAATTTTGAAAATCATCATTCTTGAAAAGAGTCGAGTTTTATTTTTGCAAAAAAAGTAGCTTACAATAAATAGTCTCCAGAATCTCATTGTTTTCTGTATCAAAATTCATTACAGTTAGTTTAGCAGTTTAGGCGTACAAGCGTAGCAAAGAAACAAACAAACTCACTTCCGCATTTATAATATAAGACAACAGTTTAATTAAATAGTTACACTTATATAATAAACAGACAGAAAATAGGAACGGAAAAATATGTACATACAATGTTGATGCTTATTTCTATAGAAATCTCTAAGTATAACAAAAGGATGATGTTCAAATTAATGAAAGTAATACGTAGTAAGTACATTGTTTCACTAATTTCAAAGATGGTAAAAATACATATCGCACCTTTAAAGTAAAACCGTTACTAAACGAAATTATGAAATTTTATCGTCGCACCAGTAAAACCGTTTGCGATATAAAAAAATAAGTAACGTTGTCGTCCATAGTCTTACAACTGCTATCAAACCTAACTCAAACTATCAAACCGGACAACAAGCAAACATCAAAGACGCAAATGCTCAAGCATTAATTGTTATTGACAGTACCTGTGCCAGATGACCATCCATTACAGCCACGCTCTATCTTCAATCGAACGTCAATACATTACAGACAGCTAACAAAGGGACTAATCCATAAATTGCAGGACAACACGACTGTCAGACAAAGGAAGTAGGTACTTAGTAGATATAGCTGAAGATTGTGGGAGGAGTTGTGTGCTCTTAATTTCTATTTAGGAACATATCTTGACCAATGCATGATTATTATTTACTTCGATGAAAATGTATGAGCATTTTTTTCAGATGTTAACTACTGGTTGAGTTTTGTTTCTGAACTTATGTTTTTTCTACGATATTTAAATCCATTGCCATCGTATTCCTTTTATAGAACCTACTCATATAATGAATACAATTTTGTAAGGTTCTTATGGGTTACTAGGTCATTCGTGTAATACTCGTTCAATATTGTTAAGTAGTATATTTAAACGTAAAGTAACAAGCTTTTTCTTGGAACGAGTAGAGGGATGGACAAAGGCTCCAATTTTAACAATCCAGTCCAGCATTGTAAACTTGACAATGACCTGATTTTCTCTACAGAATATTTCACATATTTGCGGCTGTAAATACGAAAATAACACCTATAATTGAAAAACATTTACCGAAACGTGGATCATTAAAAATTTACAAACATTCAAGCTGCAGCCTTAAAATTTCGAAAGTGAATCGAGTTAAATAAACTAATAAGATAATTCAATTAGTATTCATCAAAAGAAATGTAATAAATAAATACGCTGTATGAAATGAAGCAATGATCAAATAAAAAGCTCATTTATTACCGGCCGGTCCCAACTGAGGTATTATTTGATGTGATTAATTAAAAGTTATAATTAATGAAAGAGCAATATCGTGTGCAAGGCGTGCCATTACATCAGTGCGTGGAAACCACTATGGCACTACATAGTGTATGTATGAAAGTGTGGAGAATATTCCGTAATACTTCACATGCATTCCATCGCGGTAGCGGGATTCCATTGTGTGGTGAATTAGTCTTTTTGTTTCTATATTGATTCTGAAGATAGAGAGTTAATGATTACATTAAGATGCGTAACCGTTGGTTCACATTGAGATATACGAGCAATCAACAAACAATCTTGGTCCAAAATGTTAGGAGAGAAAGAATTACTGCAATAAACATGAGTTGCCGGAAGAGGATGTTGATTATGAATGACTATAAAAATGAATTGAATATAAAAGTAAAATTGTACTGTTTGTACAAGGTAAATCTAGAGACTAGAGACACTCATCTGAAATTTGCTTAAGTAATAAAAAGCTGAGTAATGAAAAAGACTAATAAATTAATACAGCTGATTATTAGTGATTCTTACCCATACACCTTAAAACCATTAACTTTATTTATTTGTCTAAAGTTCTATCATCAATTTTGCATTAACTGCTTTTCACCCCTGAAGAAAGAGAGAGGAGAAAAAAATTTGACAAACCTCAAATTCCTTATCTTTACATTTCAAAAGTAGCAAACACTTCAGGAAACTTCAAAACGCTCCTTTTAACATGAAAACAAACAGAGCTCCGATACTCCTCTCAAATCCAGAACGGACGATTCTTCGACAAAGTTGTAACTCAATCTAACTCCTTAAAGATTCGGAAGCTGATTAGAAGACCCCCGGCAACGCAAAACATCGTAATATGAAAGGAAGCAACAAGTTATACTATAAATGTTGCTCTTTTGTTTTTGCGAATTTTGACTTGCGCAAAATTTTGGTACTTTGACCCGAGATTATTTATTCATTGAAGATGGCTTTGCGTAACGCTAACTAGTGGATCAAAGCTTTTAGAATTCCAATTTGGGAAACCGTTTTTAGATTTTATTCAATAACGTCTATATTTAGTTAAGGTTTATTGTGGGATTAAATAAGCTACTGCTCAGTCCTCTAAAAATACTCTTTTGTTGTTTTATACAATAACTCTTTTATTCTTCAAACTAATTTTGTAGACAAAATTATCTTTTCCATCAACAGCTGATTCTGGTATTTCATTATGAATTATTACTTGTTTGATCATATCGATACATGGATTTATGTCCAAGTCTATAATCGTTTCATAACTTTATACTAAATCGATAAGGTGCTCTATATTAACAAACCGAAGATAATTGATATTCTTGTCAATCAGAGCAAGAATTCTATCAATAATTAGCCCAGCTTATCTATTGCGATCGAATTTCGATATCTGATCCTCTGCGTTGCGCAAATCATGATTGGCTGCGGGACATATATTTTTTACTGGAGCACCATTACGACATGAAGACTTTCAAAGGTAGACGGTAAGTTACGGTTGACATTTTGTTGTTATACTATCAAACATTTGCATAAATAGTCGTACCTATTGAATGTTGCTCCGAAGGTTAGCGTGTCAACTGGATTTGTCCATTGTAATAACATGCTTAAATGGTTTTAATATTTTCTTTATGTGTAAGATTAAGAATGATTCTTTGGTTGCATTGCGTCAGCTTAGTTCAAAAGAAATAAGATGCCACCAAAGTATGGTCACGGCATTTTCTTGCAACAGCTACACTGCGATGGCAACCCCCCCCCCCCCCCC